>CM021102.1:398159370-398241711 GCA_007115665.2 Sequoiadendron giganteum | reverse complement strand
ATACAATCCCATCAACTCCTCCGACCGATGCAGCTAGAAAGAGAACTTTTGAGAATAATGCAAAAGCTATGAATGCAATCTTACATGGTTTGTCAAAAACATAACTTGTGAAGGTGATGCATTGTGACATTGCTCACGAGATTTGGGATAAGCTTCAGAAAATGTATGAAGGTGATTTTGAGAGTCTCAAGATGCTAGAAGATGAAAACGTTGTTGCTTATTTTCTGCGAGTAGATGACGTTGTGAACACTATCAAAGGCCTAGGAGAGAAGGTTGACGAGTCTAGAGTTGTTCAGAAGATTTTGAGATTTGTTACTTTGCATTTTGATGCAAAGATTTTAGTAATTAAAGAGATGAAGGAGCTTGACAAGTTGACCATTGATGAGCTTCTTGCTATTCTTACAGCCTATGAAATGAGTACTACTCCTGATCAATCACTCGAAAGGAGGCAGCCTTTGAGGTTTCGAAGAAGGGGAAAGACACAGAGTCTTCTACTAGTGATAGTTCTAATGAAGGTTTTGCTAATGAACAATATGATGATGAAGCGGAAGTTGGTCTTGAAGCAAACTAATTAGTGCCTTAAGTGAAATCAAGAGACTTAGAAAGAAAAATCAGAATTTGAAGTTGCTGTTACAAGAAGAAAGTGATGCAAAAATGAAGTCATCTCAAGCCCTTGAAGAAGCAGAAAAATTGATAGTTGATTTGAAGGTTCAAGTTGAAGAGGGAAAGAAAATAGAAGAAATCATAAATCAACTTACAGTAAATGAATAGAATGTTGAGAGACTTGAATCTAAAGTTGTTTCACTTAGAAACATAGACAAATCTTCAAAACAGCTGAGTGAAGAGAATATAAATCAAAAATGCTCAATGTCATTAGACAAGATTATTAGTGCACAGAGATCTCCTTCTGACAAAGGTGGAGTTGGTTGTGAAAAAGGTCAATGTTCCATGCCTACAAATGAAGAACAGCAGATACGTAACGCTGATTGCTCAAAAGATTCGCATTCAAAGATCAGAAATAACACTTATAGAAGACCTATTCCAAGACAAGATCATATGACCAGGTTTAATGATTCTTTATTTTATGGATATTGTTTTTCATTCAATCGTTTTGGTCACAAGGCTGCAAATTGTAGAGTTTATGCAAAAAATAATTTCAAACATGTGAATAAGAATCTTTTTGCTCCTTGGATGAATTACAATGTCATATATTACAAATACAATAACTTTGGTCATACTGCAAAGACGTGTAGAAGCAATCTTGCAGATTCTTTCATGCAAAACAAGAAGGTTGACAAAGCAAAAGAAGTTAAGAAAGTTTGGAGGAAAAAGAAAGAGGTAGAAAAAGATAACTAATCTTTTGCAACCCTTAGCTATTCCTAGTAAGCAGTGGGAAGAGCTCTCCGTCGATTTAATCAAAAGCCTTCCAAAATTTAAAGGCAAGGGTGTCATCATGGCAATGGTGGATCACCTCACCAAATATGCTCATTTTATTGCATTATCCCATCCTTTTATAGGAAGTATAGTGGTAAAAGCATTTATGGAGAATATACAAAAGATACGTGATACCCCAAGGGTTATTATCAGTGTTTGTGATCCTATATTTACTAGTCACTCTTGGATAGATTTATTCTCTTGTCTAGGTGCTCAATTGGCTTGCAACTCTTCATATCATCCTTAGTTAGATGGGCAAACTAAGGTCGTCAATAAGTGCTTGGAAGGTTATCTACGTTGTTTCACTTCAAATAAGCAGTCTTAATGGGCGAATTGGCTACCACTAGTAGAATGGTAGTATAACATTTCCTTCCATAGTTCTGCAAAACTATCTCCATTTATGGCGTTATATGGACACCATCCCTCATCCATCACATCATCATTGAAAGTGATGCCAAGAGTTTAGGTTAAGGAAGACCACACTAATCGTCAACAACAAGTAGTTTTAGGATTCAAGGGAAATTTGGCCATGGCACAAAATAGAATGAAACAAGTAGCTAATCAATATCATAGCCAAAAGCGTTTTGAAGAAGGTGATTAGGTTTTCTTGAGATTGCAACCTTATAAGCAAATGTCCATAAAGCAACAAACAAAAAATAACAAGTTATCACCAAAATATTATGGTCTATCCTAGATCCTACAAAAGATTGGCAACGTAGCCTACAAACCTGAGTTATCTCCAACATCAAAGGTACATCCAATTTTACATATTTTCCTTTTTAAAGAATGTGATTGGTCAATAAATCCCTACATAGATAGTGTTCCAAAGATAGATGAGGAAGGAAAAATTATCTTGGATCCAAAGTTTAATCTCAAGACATGCACAAAGAAGTTGAGAATTGGGACAATCACAAAGTATCTCATTTGGTAGAAGAATTTGCCAATTAAAGATGCCAAGTGAGAAGATGAAGATTTTGTGCAGAAGCATCCATAGTTGATCAACATTAAGGATAATGCTTCTCTAAAGAAGGGTATCATGTCCTTGGAATTGTAGCACTAAGATATAAAGCGTTGAAATGTAAAATAAATAATATACATATTAAAATACATAAAGAGGGATATTAGCAATTTATTATTATTATAATTATAATTATCCTAAGATAATATTATAATTATAAATACCGAATATAATAATATTAACATCAACAATGCAAAATAAATATTAACAATTGATATTATTATAATATATATTAAAACAAGGAAACACATATATTAATAAACACAAATAACACCATGGTTGAATTCTTAATGCTGGCCGACCAAGTCAATAAGGGAGGCAGCAATTAATATTAAACAGCATTAAATAAAAAGAATCGCACCCCCTTTAAGAATTGCATCTCTTAGAAGAGCCACGGTATAGTATGAATCAGAAAGCATAAAAGGTAGGAAGTCAGCAACCAATGAAGGCAACGAATAGGATACCAAGGCAGGCTCAGGGCAGCGATCTCATTCTAATAAAGGATATTCAAATTAAGATTGGTTAAGTCTCAGGCCAGCAACTAAGGAATGAAAATTATAAAAAAAATCAAAAAGGGATTTAAAAGCAGATCGAAAGGAAGGGTTGGGAGAAAAGCAAATGAAGGAAAAGTGTTAATAATATTTTTCAGATACGTGATAAATACTTAAAATGCAAATTGTGAAATAAATTTAAATAATAGCTTACAGCTATTTAAATTTATTTATTGATTATTTAAATAAGTGACGCCTTCATTAAAGTCACTCAAGATAAAATATAAAATATAAAATAAATAAAAGATATTTATTTTTGAAGGCCGACCTTTCTAGGAAATTGCACCTTTTCTCCAAAAGACATTTTTCCTAAAGAGGTCGACCTCTCTTGTGAAGGCGTGCGATTCTTTTGAATTGCCTATTTATATGAATCTCCTCATTCATATTGATCATTAAGTTAAGCATTCGATTCAAGGAGAAGGAGTTCTGATCTGAACAGCAGATCTTCATTTATTGTAGCAGCAGATCGATTCAAGTATAATCTTGTTGTTTGCATCTAGGATAGGTGTTGTTCATTGTATTGATTAGGCATTGTATTGTGCCTGAATTGTAAGCAGATTTCTGCTCATATTGAATCAATATATAGGAGATATATTGGCTGGGTTTTTCTCCCTCGAGTTGGAGGGTTTTCCCAAGGTATTGGCTGTGTTCTTGTGTTGAATTTAAAATTATTTTTGCCTTCTAATCTGATCACTTAAAATCTACAAAAAGAACATATGAATTAAGTCTTATTGATATCGAAAGCCAAGCTGGAAGGAGTTATCTGAAGATACGCCAGGTTAGTAAATAAAACAAAGTATTGACCTTCAGCTACAGGAGTAAATAAAGAATAT
Source organism: Sequoiadendron giganteum (assembly GCA_007115665.2). Taxonomy (NCBI): domain Eukaryota; kingdom Viridiplantae; phylum Streptophyta; class Pinopsida; order Cupressales; family Cupressaceae; genus Sequoiadendron; species Sequoiadendron giganteum. The sequence goes on along the minus strand of CM021102.1, from coordinate 398,237,875 downwards.
AGCAGCAGGTGCATCAATATGATGCAATTGGATTTGGAGGAAAATATATGGGAACAAGGAGTCAGTTCCAGAAGAGATAAATAAGCTGAATGATAAGAGAGGTAAGCTAAATATATTTTTCAACATATAAATTCATATAAGATGATAATTTGGGAGTCAATTAGGAATATATATATTAAGCCTATATATATAATAATGATTAAGCAATAATGATGCATGAAGCAATTATTGAGTCTTATAATGCATTGTTAAATAGGATCAAGGTTTCATGCATACTATTACATATTCTATGATAGCACCTTCATAATTCCTAATGTATTTCTGATATGATTATTTGCAAAGCTGAATTTGATTAGTTTATAAGGAGCCCAATCATAAGAGAAAAGGCGACTGGCGATGGTGGAGGATCTTCGGCAAAAGGGCTTTCGAAGGCATAATAGTAGGCAGTATGTCGCGGGGCAAAAATCGTGTTGGCCTTTTAACAAACGCCAGGGCAGACACAACAATCGACCCAGAATGATGGAATCAATTAGGGCTTGGCAAGGTCCGGAGACTTATCGCAACAATGACAGTGGCAGAACCAGAGGCGGGTTGAGATTGGGGGAACAACTTTTGAGGGATGAGCGTTTCAGATCGATGCATTTACCAGAACGGGTAGACTTTCGAAACGTAATTGCAAAGTTTTGGTGACCAAAACGACAGGCAAAAAAGGTTGGACCTAGCCAAGTATTTCCCAATATCTCATATGCAACTATGACTTCGTTGCTCTTGGACAATAGTGAATGGAAGGATTCTGTTAGTTTTTTTAAGGCTGAGGCTTTTTTCTAAAATGGGGTGGGAAGTGGCCAGCTTATTTGAAACTTCGAGCCTGGTGTGATAAACATTGGGGTCTGGAATGTGAGCTTAAAACCCTAGAGAATGGTTTCTACTTGGTCATCTGTAAAACCACGATTGATAAGGAATGGATCATCAACAGTGGGCCATTTGTTATGGACGGGATTGGGTTTTACATCAAAGATTGGGCACCAAATTTTAACCCAAATGAAACAACTGTGGAGGATATCCCAGTTTGGATCAGATTGAAAAACCTTCCACATGAAGATAGGGATCAGGAAACCCTTTGCATGATCGGCAGAAAATTTGGAACCTTTGTAAAGTCTAAGGAGATGGTGGACAAAACGGATCTTAGCACTTTCCCTAGAATTTGTGTTTTAAGACAAGGGATACGTTCCCTTCCAGAAAAATTAGAACTCAAGTCCGGGGAGGGAATATGGGTTCAAAAACTTGAAATAGAAGATGCCTATCTTGAATGCTTAAAATGCATTGGAAATACACAACCTTTTGATTCTGATAGCATGCCTGGAAAAGGTAAGGGTTTAAGTCAAAACTTTTTAAATGAGGAAATTATCAAAATGACGGAAAGTGAATCAAAGGAGTGTGCTAGCGGTTGTCATGAGTGGGACTCTCATGAAACAATGTTGGCTAAACATTGCTTGAATTAATTGAAAGAGTAGATTACAATAAATAGAGGAGGTAGAGCACTGTAGACATTTAAGATGTCTAACTACCTCAGCTACTGACTACTGTAGCACTAATTGACCATTATACAATAGAGAATTCAATATTCTAACACCCTCTCTTAATGGTCAATCTACTAACTAGCCTACAGAAAACAATCTGCAGGTCGATTGGTCACAAATTCTTCATAACACTCTGCTGCTACGGAGACCCTCCCTGGATCTGTAGAATGTGAATGACCAAGAGAACCAAAAAATGCTCTGCAACAAGAGACAAGAGCCTGCCACTGACTCTGCCACCAAGATGAGTCTGCCACCAACCCTCCCAGAAACTGCAGAACTGCTGACCAAAAGTCATCACAAAATGTCCAACCTGATGTTGGATAACAGAGTTGTTCCTCCCTGAAACCAGAGACCGACCGAGAACAACGGACACGATTTTGAGGATAAATCGGCAAACTGTCGAAACCTTTGCAAATGAGCATGACGCCCGAGAACTAACTGCAAGAAGCTAGTTGTGCGGATGTTCGCCTCAGCAACTCCAAGTGCGACAAATACAGACTGCAACCAACCACGATTTTTGAGGAAAAAATCGCCAAACCCAGATTACAAATCATCGTTTTTTTCCGGAAAAAACGATTAAAACCAAATACCAAGAGCCCTCCCGAACAACAGAAACCCTGACTAAGGTATACAGGATAAACTCGTAATTTTTGAGGAGAAAATTATAAACCCTCCCAGATTACAGATTTTGTAAGGGAAATAACTTTAAAACCCACCCAAATGACAGATTTTTTAAAGGAAAAAACTTTAAAACCCATACAGATTACTTTGCCGTTGAATCGCAAAATGTCGTCCAACATAATGTTGTTCAAACTGGCCATCTTCACGCTTTTCGAGGCACAAAAAAACGAGGTACTAAGAAGAGGCTGAATCAAAAACTCGAGGCACGAGCTTCAATACACTGAGGCAGATTCAAGCACAGAAAACGATGCAAATCTGCTGGCACAAAATTCGAGGCACGAAAAACGATGCACCCAGAAAAAACGGAGACCAACCCAGTTTAGATCTCGAGAAACCCAGAAGGAATCTGCAATCAAAAAAAAAAATCGACTTGAAACTGAGGGTCAAAACCCTAGTCGAAAGTTGCAGAATGCCCTAGCCACCATTAAAACTGCAAAAAATTGCAGAAAAAAGTCTGGAAACTCCACGAGATCGTGTCAAACTGAGACTGAGGTGCACGTCACACTTGGGCGAAGTGAAGGCGACCTTATGCAACAGCAAATCGCGACCTTAACATGACAAAAAAATGCGACCCGAACTGATGTAAAATCGTGTCAAATGCAGGTCCAAAAAACATGACTTTCTGCAAGGAAAAATCTGCGCCCAGAAGACAAACTTTCGCAGGTAGAAACGAAAGAAGAGGCGCCGTCGCTGGTTTTGGAAGGCACATCGCGTGGCCAAGACAGTAAAAACCGCGCACAGAAAACGCAGATCTCGGGAGCCGACGCAAGTTTCAGAAGATATGGGTTGAAACTCCATTGCAGGAAGGTTGCGGACAAGAAGAACGCGACACACAGAAGCCTCAGAAGGCTCAAACGCATGGCCAAAGAAGAAAACCCGCGCTCAATCTCAAAAAATCGCGACTTTCAACAGGTCCTCATGATTTCAATAAGATAAATCCACAATTTACCACCAAGAAGGATGCCGCAATTTTAACTGCTAAAAAACAAGCAATTTTTACTTGCAGCGAGAGGGTCGAATTTTCTGTGAGATAATACTCACGAAAAACTTAATCAAAACCCTCGAATTTTCCCAAACCAAGCAGCCACGAAAATTCAAGAGCCCAGAAAAAAAACACAAAGGAAAACCCTAGCCTGAAAAATTTGAATTATGACTTTAGTCAAGCCCACGAATTTTTAGGGTTTTTTTTTTTTCCTTCATGGCTCTGATACCATGAAACAATGTTGGCTAAACATTGCTTGAATTAATTGAAAGAGTAGATTACAATAAATAGAGGAGGTAGAGCACTGTAGACATTTAAGATGTCTAACTACCTCAGCTACTAACTACTATAGCACTAATTGACCATTATACAATAGAGAATTTAATATTCTAACATCTCAGGTCTGTAACCTTAATCGGGAAGATATGGTCACAAATGATGGGTGGGAAGGTTTAAAGAGGTAGGAAATGGATCTGATATTTGAGAATGCATTTTTGGAGGAGTTGCAAGCAAGGGAGGTAAATATGTGTGAAAGAAACTCAACCGAGAATATGCAAGTTTTTAAATCAGTTTGGGAGTTGACGGGTAGAGAAGATGGGGCACAGCCTGGGCTAGAGGATATTTGTAGTGAATATGAAGAAGCACTGGTGGAGCAGGAAGCTCTTGAGCGAATTTGGAATCAAGGAAAGGGGCTATCCACTCATTTGGGTGACAAAGCATTGGCTCAGAAGGAAACAATGGTTGCTTTAGACAGGGAGGTTTTGGTCAGACAAGCTGAACAGCAAATGGGTTTGGAGGTGATCACAAGTGACTTTGAACCACGCATGACAGAGCAAGAACCACTCAGATTTTAATCAGCCAAGAAGGTGAACAGTTAGAGCACATGGAAGAGGAGGTGAGGGTCCAGAGGCAGAATTTTATTGATCAAAATAGAGCAGAAAAGCCTAATGAGGTGTGGGATCAAGACTGGCACAAAGACAGCAATGACAAGTTCAATAACGAAACAGGGGCTAATCTGGAGTTAGGGACAACCACAGGCGAAACTTCTATTTTCAAAGATATACCTATATCACCAATAAGGAATCTTGAGAATGCTTTTGAAGGAGTTAGAGATAGCGGTGGGAATATGGAAGGTTCAACTTCAGAATCAGAATGAGAGGAAGACCAAGGTGAAGAGGATTTACTGGGTCTTCAGGATGGGCTTGGAATAACTGAAAAACGCTCTATTAATCAATCCTAAGCCACAAATAATGAAGTTAAATGTGGGGAGAAGTGTAGAAGAGGGCCAAAACCAACTAGAATGAGGTTGGAAATAGCAAGGAATGTCGCGGGTCAAAGTAAGCTTAGGTCGGGAAAGGGCTATGCCTTTTTCCCAACGGTCATGAAGATCCTCTCGTGGAATGTCAGGGGTTGCAATGCCCCTGACAAGATTCGTGTGATCAAAAGATGCTTTGATCAAACGAAACCTGCTCTGATTTTATTACAAGAAACTAAAATAAAGAATGCTGAAATAGATGGGTTTGCAAGAAGCTTTGGGAGATGGTGTAGTTCTCTATCAAAAGCTTTGGGGGCGTCCGGTGGTTTGGGAATCCTTTGGAATGATTCGTTAGTGGATGTGCAAATTATTAGGCAAGAAAAAAATTGGCAATGGGGCAAATTGGAATCAAGACATTTGAGGGTAAGCTTTTGGATTTTAAATATATATGGGCCCAACAACTCAACACAGAAAAAACTCTTATGGCAAGAGTTGACTGGCTTGTTGGCCGAAAGGGAAGGTGAGATGTGTCTTCTTGGGGGGGACTTCAATGCTGTCATGCGACCATCTGACAAACTGGGGGGGCTATGTTGGTTAGGAAAGAGTCAACAGGATTTCTGTGACTTTGCAACGAATAATGGCCTGATTGAGTTGCCTTTTAGAAATGGGGACTACACTTGGACCAATAGGCGTGGTGGTTTTTTAAATATTGCAAAAAAGTTAGATAGATTTTTTCTAGCTGGGAATTGGACGGAACAACATTGGCAATGTGATGCTGAGACTCTACCCATCACGGGCTCAAACCATTATCCGATAAGTTTGAGGATCCAAGATGATGCAACTCCGGACAGGTGTCCCTTCAAATTTGAAACAATGTGGTTCAGGGTTGATAACTTTAAAGCTTTAATAGAAAGTTGGTGGAAGAATGCTCCCTTTCGAATAGGAAATAAATCTTTCATTTTCTTTAAAAAATTGCAGTTTTTGAAAGAACAATTGAAGTTATGGAATCGGGAGTCTTTCAAGAATATTTTTGAGGAGAAACTGCATTTAGAAGAGAAACTTGGAGCCTTGCACACAAGAATTATTGCATTAGGGATGTCGAAGGATGATTTTCATCAAGAAAAGGAACTTAATAAATCTTATTCAGAAATTCTGGCAAGAGGAGTTATTTTGGAGACAAAAATCGAGGGAGACCTGGCTGAAAGAGGGTGACAAAAACTCCAAGTTTTTCCATAACTCAATGAAAGTCTGCAGGTCGAACAATAGAATTATGTCGATACAAAATAGCTACGGGGAGCGTCTAAATAATGCTGCTCAGATTAATCAGGAGGCGGTTAGATTCTTCACAGAAAGTTTCAACATGGCAACAGATGGTCTTAGTTAGGATCCGGACATCTTGGATGTTATCCCGAGTTGCATCTCTGAGAGTCAAAATAGGATGCTTATTGAAGAAGTGACTTTAAAGGAGGTAAAAGGTGCGTTATTTGGTTTGGGGGGGGACAAGGCGTCGGGTCCTGATGGTTTCCCTGCAATCTTTTTCCAGAAACTGTGGGATGTGTTTGCGCATGACTTGTGGGAATTTGTTGAGGAATCAAGAAAAGAGGGCTTCATCTTGAAGGATAATAATAACACTTTCATTGCCCTTCTTCCAAAAAGGGATAATGTGAGATCTTTTGAAGATTTTCATCCCATCTCGTTATGTAATACAGTTTACAAGATAATCTCTAAAGTGATGGCAAATAGGTTAAAGCTGGTTTTGAATTCAATAATTTTGAGTGAACAGAGTGGTTTCTCTCCAAATAGATCAATTTTTGAAGGGGTAATTGTTGCTCACGAAACAGTTTATTCTATTAGGGTGGCTAAAGTGGAAAAAATGATAGTAAAGTTGGATATTAAAAGGGCATATGATGAAGTGAAGAGATCTTTTCTCTTGAAGGTGTTAGCTAAATTTGGTTTTAGTAAAGAATGGTTAAAATGGGTTGAAAGTTGTATATCCTCTCCTAGGTTTTCAGTTCTCGTTAATGGGAGTCCACAGGGTTTTTTTGAGTCCAATAAGGGGATCAGACAAGGTGATCCTTTATCGCCTTTTCTCTTCATCATTTTGGCCGAGGTGCTTGGTAGATTAATTGCTCAGAATTGTAGGGATGGGCGGTGGAAGGGAATCAAGGTGGCTGAGGGGATTGCACCAGTTTCACATTTACAATTTGCAGATGACATGTTTCTAATAGGGGATGCGACTCTTGCTGAGGCTCGAGTGATGAAGGTGTTGATGTTATAGCAGCTTAGGGCTGCACTTCCTTTGCACGAATTCCAAGGAGACGAGCATGAATTAAATAAGTAGCCATTCGGCTATTTAATTTATGACTATAACATTTATTAAATGGAGAGGGCCAACCCTATATGATTCGCTTGTCTTGACTTTCACTTGGGCCGACCTTATTTGTAATTTGTTATTTATTATATTACCTTAAAGGGCCGACCTATCTTGAAGAGGCGCCTCTATTGTATTTATACAAGGTCTTACTTGTCATTGTAATCATTCATTTTTTCAGTAAATTCGCAAGTAAGAGCAGAAGTTCGCACCTTCATAGCAGTAGTTTGCATTCAAGGAAGATATCATATTCATTGTATATCTTGCATTTAGGAGAAGTGTGATTTCTTTGTATCAAGTATTGGCCATTGTTGGGCCTGAGTTGTAAGCAGATTTATGCTCTTATTCTACTTTATATAAGAGATTCATTTGCTGGGTTTTTCTCCCTCAAGAGGAGGGTTTTCCCAGGGTATCTTGTTGTGTTCATTGTCTTATGTGTTGCAATATTATTAAGTGCTTTCATTGTTTAATCTGATCTAAGAAACACTAACAGAAGGGTGTGCTGGATAAGTATGGTTTGGCGTCGGGACAGTGTATCAACTGGGGGAAATCGCAAATATTTTTCTTCAATACCCCAAATTAGAGGCAAAAAGACATTTGTGGAGTGTTGGCAATGCGAGCTGGTAAGCTCCCAGGCAATTTTTTGGGGATTCTCCTATTTGAAGGGGCAAACAAAACAAACCTCTAGAAAGGGATAGTGGATTCCTGTCTAAAAAGAATGGATGGATGGAAAAGCAAGTGGTTAACTTTGGCAGGCAAAATATTGATGCTTAAAACTATGATATCAGCAATTCCAATCTACTCAATGATGTGTTTGTGAATTCCGAAAAAAGTGATAAACTCGATTGGGCAACGTATGAGGAAGTTTTTTTGGAATGGAGCAAGTGATGATGACAAGATCCCCCTTTTAGCATGGAATAAGATTTGTAGAGCAAAAGATACGGGGGGTGTTGGGTTAAGAAATTGGCAATTGTTAAATGAGGCCCTCAGAGCTAAACTTGTATGGAGTTCATATGCTAACCCAAATCTACTATGGGTAAAAGTCTTAAAAGCGAAATATTTGGATACGAATGATGACCATAGAATTTTCACTATTAGCAATTCTCCTATGGGATCAGCAATCTGGAATTTCATTGTTTCTTGTAGGCCTGTGGTTATCAATCATCTAACGTGGCAGATTGGTAATGGTTTAAAGGCAAACTTTTGGGTGGACTCTTGGAATGGTTTGCCAAATCTGAATGATGAGCCAGATCTGTTATTCCTCAAGAACTATTTTTCTCAACGGTGGGGGACGAAAGTTAGAGACTATGTGACTGAGAAACCGGGTTTGCTGGGGCAGGAGTGGGGGTGGAAAGAGGTGCCTCAGGAGAATCTAAATCCCCGACAGTTCCAGCAGATGCAAAAAAAAAAAATTGATCGAAAAATCCAAATATCTGGGAGTGAGGATAATATTATATGGTGTGGCTCCTCCTTTGGTAGTTACTCAGTGAAGATTGGGTATCAATTGCTGGATTCGGAAGAGCGGGAGAACTTTTGGGCAAAGGATCTCTGCTGGAACAAGACTGTTTTCCCAAGGCAGGCACCTTTGCTTGGTTAGCCACCAAGGGACAAATTCTAACGGGAGAAAGAAGAAAACGACTGGGTTTTGTAGGACCTTCAAAGTGTGTCATGTGTGGAAAGGCTGAAAAGTCAGTTGATCATCTATTGCTACAATGTGAGTTGGCTGGATTATGTTGGGAGCATGTCAAACGGAAATTGAACTGGCATAGTCCATTTCCGCTGACCTTAAAGGAAGTGTTTGAAAGTTGGCCAAGAAAGGCAAAGAAAACATTGCTATCTAGTGTTTGGGTAAGTGCACCCTCATTAATTATATGGGAAATATGGAAAGAAAGGAATAGAAGGATCTTCTTAGATAAATGTGAACCTATATCTAGGATGATAAGCAGATTAGATCAGAGTATTGAAGAAGTGGTTAGTAGTGTTGCGTCTCAGTCCCAAAATTGGAGGCATCCCTTTGCTTTAGAGGATATGTTAGTACAGCGTGCTTGGCATGGAATTCATATAAGGAATTTAACAGGCAAGCTCAAGACGGCTACTAAAATGCAGGGGGAATCGGTGACGGTGTGGGAAAAACCATTGGAGGGATGGTGTAAAGTAAATTTTGATGGAGCAGCACGTGGGAACCCACGGCCGTCTGGGGTTGGAGCTATTGCACGTGATAGGCTAGGTAACATTCTAGCAACTGCAGCAAAGAAATTGCCTCCAAGGACCAATAATGTGGCCGAAGCAAATGCTGCTTTGATAGCAGTAAAACTTGTAAAAAAATTTGGAATCAAGAAACTCCATCTAGAGGGTGACTCTCACATAATAATTCAAGCAATCATGGGGTCGGGTATAAAGGTGTGGCATCTCCAAAATATAATCAAGGAGATAGTGGCAGAATTAAAAACGTTTGAAAATTTTTGTCTATCCCATATAAAGAGGGAAGGCAATAAGGAGGCTGACGTCTTATCCAAGTGGGCGATTATGTTGGAGGACACGGGTGTAGTTATTGAAGACTTCAGAAACCTACAAAATGTGGTTGGATAACAGTTATATGTTTGAAAGCATAAGGTGGTAGCTCGCGTTTTAAATGAGAGTGTCAAATCAGCACAAGGATGAAAAAGTGAAACACATATGCCGTGGGGGAGTACAGGGGTGGCGGCGTTGTTGGAAAGAGGGTTGGCCAAATTTGGCCCTGACACATCCGATTTAGACAAGAGAGACAGCACAAAGTAGGCATGCGAAAATGGGAGATTACACTGGCTAATAAATACTAAGTGGTGTCGCAAGTTGGCGACAGTTGAAGTAAATGGGCAATAATTATCAGGTAAGGTTAGAGCTACGGATGCCTGGAGGGATCGAGTTGTGGGCTTTAAAGCCAGGAGTAGGCAAAAGAGAATGGAATCTACTGGAGTGCAGGCAGTAAAGCGGAAAGTTGGTGTTGTTGAAATGGAGGCGATGATGGGATTCTCCACTAAACTGCAGCAGAAGGCTTTCTTTGGGAAGCCAACAGTTAAAAGGCTAAAGCAACTCCTGAAGGTGACGAACGACGAAGTCGTCAACGCGGTAATGGAAACCCTTGGCCCTCATTTTCGGGAGGCGATGCACAGAGGGAGGCAGAATGTTGATATTGCTTCCATGATGTTCGCGTGGGGGATGGAAATTGGTGAAGAACCACAGGAAACCAAGAGAATCATGCTAAGTTTGTTTCAAGAAGAATTGTTGGACAAGATGGAGTCGTTGATGGAATGGGCTGTCCCTGGGGTGGGGTTTGATGTATCTAAAGGAATCGAGGAGATGGACGAAGCTACAAAGGAAGGGCTAATCTCGTTCATTAGGTGGCAGAAGTCGACAGACAGGGAACTATACAAACTGGATGTGGTGCTGGCCTGGGAAAACCTAAAGATAGAGCTGCGCAGGCACGAGACAAGTCGACGCCAGGAGGTGGCAGTTGTCCCAGAGATTATCCCAATAAAGAAAAGATCGCAGCTACGAAGAAGAAGACTGCGAGGACTATGAAAAAAAGAAAAAGAAGGACTAGAAGTTGGGGCAGGAGCAGGTTTAAATTTAGACAATGCATTCATTTTGGATAGGATGCAATTATGGCCCATTTTGCATAAAAACGAGGGAATGGTGGTGGGAGTCACCAGTATGAAGGAGTGTTGTTTTGTGCGATGAAGTTGTAGCGCTAGGACGGAAGGATTAATGAAAGGTGCACACCGTGTGACGTTTTGGCTAGCTGGTAGTGGAATGTATGGCAGTAGTTCAGGATATAGACCCATAATTTTGTAAAGGAGTTACTTGATGTAGGTTTTTAGAAATGTAGTCACATTTCAGACATTTTAAGAATGTCAGCCCTTTCTATGTAATGCTTTTATTTATCAATAAAATTAACCTGTTACCTATCAAAAAAAAAAGCCCAATCATGAGGAAATGAAAGGGGATGGAATGATGAGGGTATTAGACTCCTTACTAAATGGGTCACCCCATATGAATGACATGCGCCACGTGGGGGCCACCTCATATGAATGGCATGCACCACATGAGACCAAGGAGGCTAAGACACCCCTTCAAACTCCCCCTCTTCCATGATCCCCTATGATTGAGCATCCTCAAAGGTCAATTAGTTTATAAGGAGCCCAATCATGAGGAAATGAAAGGGGATGGAACGATGAGGGTATTAGACTCCTTACTAAATGAACCCCGTATGAATGGCATGCGCCACATGGGATCACCTCATATGAATGGAATGCACCACATGAGTTCAAGGAGGCTAAGACTCCCCCCTCTTCCATGATTCCCCCATGATTGAGCATCCTCAAGGTGGAGTAACAATCAGATTAATGATTTTACATTAGACTTATTAATGTTAAATCACGATATTCTTTTTGTTAGGTGATTGTTGTAATTGGTTTCTAACTTCCACCCCATATGAATGGCATGCACCACATGAGTTCAAGGAGGCTAAGACTCCCCTTCAAACTCCCCCCTTTTCCATGATTCCCCCATGATTGAGCATCCTCAAGGTGGAGTAACAATTAGATTAATGAGTTTACGTTGAACTTATTAATGTTAAATAATGATATACTATTTGTTAGGTGATTGTTGTAATTGGTTTCTAACTTGTTTGTAGGGATTAAATCATGCCAAGGCACTCTCTAAATCCGCTAATTGTTTGGGAAATTGATAATTTAGGGTAAAATTGATGTGACCCCAATTAGGGGACATTACAAGTGGTATCAAAGCATCTTTCCTACCATCCTGCATATACTTCATGTATTATGTGTATGCTTCATGCTTCCTATGTATTTGTATTCAAGTGTATTCAAGTGTATACCTTGTGACATGTGTATTCAAGTGTATACCTTGTGACTTATGTGTATTCGAGTGTATTCAAGTGTATACCCTATGACTTATGTGTATTCAAGTGTATTCAAGTGTATACTTTGTGGCTTATGTGTATTCAAGTGTATACCTTGTGACTTATGTGTATTCGAATGTATTCAAGTGTATACCTTGTGGCTTATGTGTATTCGGGTGCATACTTTGTGGCTTATGTGTATTCATGTGTATTTAAGTGTATACTTTACAACTTACATGTATTAATATGTATGCTTTGTGACTTCACGTATTCGTGCGTATACTTCATGTATTATTCACATATATGCTTCATGCTTCTTGTGTATACTCTATGTATTACATGTATTTTGTTAGAATAAGTTTTTTATTACATCATTTTAATAATGTGTAACTAATCATGTAGTTACAATTGGGTATGCCCGATTGGGTTGGTTATTTACCAACCTTGTTTTGTATTTATTCATGCTTTCGTGAATGATGAACTCGCTCAATTGCTCTCTTTGATTCATCATGGTATCAAAGCAATTAAATTATGAGCCTGTGCGGGATGATTAAAAGCGTTTTGACGAAGTGCCTGTAGGATCGCTGAGAATTTCTTCATGTTTCGGCATTGTCATTTTTGAAGATCGCTAGCAAAGGAGACAGTCGTGCTTTGTTTTATTTGAAGATCGTTTGCTTGCGACGAGGCGAGGCATTCTGCTATTTGAAAAGTCTTTGGCGGACTCTAAAGAAAACGTCAAGGCATTCAATCATCGGGATCGTGTTTGAAGAAATATTACCGTGTAACATGAAGGCGCATCTGCAAGTTCGACATGAGTGATCGTTGTATACAATGTTGTGAAAGAGCCGACAAATGAAAGTCGCGTCATATGCGGCTTTTTGCTGAGAATGTTCAGAGCAACTCTTTCCGGTGAAAGCACATATACTCTGTCGGCATTAATTTGAAAAAGGCATCGATAGTGACAGTGAGGAAGAAATGGAGAAATGAGAAAATCTGAACGTGAAGGAATACAAATTGCATTGCTTGGACGAGATTCAATCACAGAGACGGGATTCAATCATAAAGTTGGGTTTCGTTTGAAAGGTGCAAATTTTCTTCACATTGTTTTTTAACAAAAAGGAGTAGAAGATTTCTACTGCATTAAAATTTTGAAACTTGGAAGCATTTGTTGCTTATATTTTCTGAAAGACAAATAATATTGTTCTGAGTTTTTATCTCTGCATTTAAGTTTCAAAAATTTTGAGCATTTGTTTTCTGAAGGATAAAAAAATATAGAAGTTTTGTGTTAGATAGGGGTCATAAGGGTAATCCAGATTAAAACCAGAATGACTTCTAGTGCACCTAAATTCCTCCTGCCCGATTCCCAACTCTTGAAGGGTGAAAACCATGCTGCCTAGAAAACCAAAGTCCAAATGCAATTAGAGTTTGAAGACATTTGGGAAATTGTCTCGGGAAATAAAACCAAACCAACAACAACCGGTGATGAGCAAAATAAGTTTGATAAGGCCAACCAAAAAGCCAAATTAATCATTCTTTTTAGTGTGTCAAATGAGGTTCAGCCTCACATTCGCACTGCAACCTGTGCAAAAGATGCAACCGCCTCAAAATTGTCTATGAGGCTAAAAACAAAAACCAAATCCTTCATCTGCAACGTCAGTTACATAGTCTCCAAATGCAAAATGGTGAGAAGGTAGAATCTTTCTTTAGAAGAGTTGTTGAACTAAGAATTGCACTTCAAGCGTTAGGGGAAGAAGTCACAGATGACTCTCTTGTACCAATAGTCTTGAGAGCACTACCCCCTTCATTTAAAGTGTTTGTAACATGTTTAAATATGGCACATAAAACATCTTCATTTGAAGAACTGGTCAACTTGCTTCAATAGGAAGAAGCAATGTTTGGTGAGACCAATACTCAAGACAATCAAGCCCTTGCAGCAAAACAAAAGGGAAAACAACTTGATCCTCGAAGTGGTCCATCAGGATAGTCAAACCAAAGCCAACACAACTCTTCCAAAAAGAAAAAGAAATGCCTCATTTGTGGTAAAAAGGGTCATGAACTCAAAGAATGTTGGTATGATTCCTATGCCAATAGTGAATCTAGTAGCAAAAAGCCACAGAAATCTTTCCAAGGGGATAAGAAGAAAAATCCACAATGGCAAAAAAAACCCAACAAACAACAAGGGAATGTTGCATCCACATGTAATTCAAATGAAGAAGATTTTCCGTATGCTGCAGAAACAAAGGCTGCCACATCTAACAATTCAATCAGGTATGTTGATTCTGGTGCATCTAGGTATATGACAGGGGAACAAAAATGGTTTTGTGCCATAACTCCATCCACCTCCTATAGGCATGTTTCATTGGGTGATGACACCTCATATAAAGTTCAGGGAATTGGTGATATTTCACTTCCATTGAGAACTCATACATGTCGACTTACAAAGGTTTTGTATGTCCCAGGGCTCACTAAGAACCTACTTTCAGTAGGTCAATTACTTGAGCACAATCTGCAAGTTGAATTTGATCAACTCAATGGTGAGAAACTTTGTCTTATCAAAGACAAAACTCGCAATGGGGTAGTTGTAGCTCGTGCTTCAAGGGCAGGCAAGATGTTTCAGTTGATTGATGTTGCACATAAAGATCAAGCCCTTGTAGTAAAAACCAACACATCCACAGCTCTCTGGCATAGAAGGTTTGGCCACCTCAGCATTGGTTATCTTCTTGCATTGAGTAAGAGAAATATGGTAAGAGGACTTCCTCCCATTCAAAAATCAAAAGTTATCTCCTCACATTGTCTTGCAAGGAAGCAACATAGGGCTCCTTTTCCTGCTGCGGAAAATTGAGCCTCTAGTCCCTTAGAATTGGTTCATACCGATCTTTGCGAACCTATGCCTTGCAGTCATCAGAATGCCCGGTATTTTCTTCTCTTTGTAGATGATTATACAAGAAAAATGTGGGTCTATTGTTTGGCTCACAAGCATGAATCATTGGACAAATTCAAGGATTTTAGAGCTCTTGCAGAACGGTCATCTGGTAAGTCTCTCAGAGCCCTCCGCTCAGATCAAGGGGGGAGTTCACTAGTGAAGAATTTGGAGCTTACTTGCAAAAGCATGGAATATAGAGACAATTGACCATTGCACATACGACGCAACAGAATGGTGTTGCTGAGAAACGTAATCGTAATATTGTTGAAATGGTGCGATGCATGTTGAAGGATGCAGATCTTGCTCCTGCATTCTGGGTTGAAGCAATTCACACAACAGTGTATTTATTGAATCGAGCACCCACCAAAGTGCTTGATAATATCAAACCAGAAGAAGCTTGGACTAGAAAAAAGCCCTCTATTTCACATTTCAAAGTGTTTGGATGTACAACCTTCATGCATGTCCCCAAGGTTCAGAGAGAAAAATTGGATGTAAGTCTGTCAAGTGCATCTTTCTTGGATACAGTTCAAAATCTAAGGGATATCGACTTATGGATACAGTAACAAAGAAGGTGTACATTAGCAAGGATGTAGTCTTTGATGAGGAATTTGGCAGTAGTTCCTCTTCCTCTTCATCACCTATATGTTCCCAAGCACCACAGCTGCTTGAACCTATTGATGAGGAAATTGTAGAAGAGCAGGAGGTTGCTAAAGAGAAGGACGTTGCTGAAGGCACTCCAGATGACATTTTGTTTCCATTGGACGAGTTTCCTAACTCCTCCATCCTCATCTTCTGTACACAACAAGATTCCTAAGTGGTATTAAATCACTGTAATGTCCCCTTCTCAGCAGTGATCACTGCAATTGGCCGTTAGCCTATTCCAGAGGCCCATAGGCTAATCAGGAGCAATAATTAGGGTTTCCTACTTTCTAGGAGGATGTTTTGACAATTTTGGTGGCTTGCATGTTAGAGTTTGGCAATTTGGATTGTGGATTCCTTCTAGGTTTTCAGAGAGCTTCGCAATGGTGTAACATGCAACTAAAATAGAAGACTTTTTCGGACTTACTATTTTTAGTAAGTTTGGAAGGCTGCTCAAAATGTGGTTAAAATGCATTTGGACACACTTACTATTTTTAGCAGTATGCTATTTTTAGTAAGTACTATTTTTAACAGGGTTTCAGCAGGCCAGTTCAAAGGCTATTTGTGTCAGATTAGTTTAAGCAATTGGTCTCTCGCATTCTTAGAGTTATTTTTGGCAAGTCAGAGCTTGTGTTGGGCGTTTCTCTTGTTGAGGTAAAATATTTTAATAAAGTGAAATATTGATAAGGCTTGGTGGACGCCTTAATGGAGAAATAAGTCATTTTTCATAAAGGTGATTTTTATATGGCATTTCACTTTATTATTTTAGATGCCACATTATACTTTTTTTGTATTTTTGATGAAGTATATTGCCTCCTTGAAATGGACAACTTGGAGAAGGTTGAAATGAAATGCAAATTGCAGATTATTGAAAAGTGAATGTGAATTTGAGTTAGGCGTCCATTTTGGAGGGAGTTGAATTTGAATTTGGAGAGAAAAGGTTATAAATAAGAGTGTTGGGCTTCATTCTCATCATCCATGAATACAATATAACGAAGTGTTGCCGAAATGGTTACTCACATGCTTTGAGGAATGCATACCTCCTAGCAAAGCTTAGTTTCTTGCTTATGAGATAGCAACTAGCTAAGATAAAAGTTTGTTCTTCACACTGAAGGATAGATGGTGCTTATTGTAATGGAGAGGTTCGAAGTTTTCTAAAGTTTTTGATGTTTTTGTCAGTTTACAAGTTGCTGGTTTTTGTAGTGCTAAGAGAGATTTTCGAATACAAGCCTTGGTGTGATTTTTATTTGCTTCTGGGTAGTTGCTCATTCTATTCCCTTGGTCTAGGCATCCCTATTAGTTTTCATAATTTTTAGTGGAGTCTAGAATTTTATCTTGGAGGTCACCTTTTCTCCCAAGTCGTACCATGCCTATTGATGTCTTGGGATTTGTGCATAAATCATTTACTAGTGTTTTATGCACTTTATTCATCTATACTTGGGCACCATCTCTCCTAGTATCATTTGCATCTTATTTCAGGTTCATTGGAGGAGTATTGGATGAGTTAGGAGCATTTTGGAGTGTTTCAAGTCTTGCTGGTTTGCATTTTCTGAGTGCTGGTTTTATATATCAGATTGTAGAAGTTTCGGTTTTGGGTTTTTTTTTCATAGTTGTGAGCTTGAGAAGTTGGGAGGAACATTCAATAATATTTTGGAGTGATTGGGCAGCAATATTTTATTGTTATTTGCAGATTATATCCTATTGTAAGACTGATATCAGTAGTATTGATTCGGTCATCTCCTTTGTGAAACTTTACTTTGTAATTCCCATGATTGTGGAAGAGACAGGCCTCGCCGTCTTACTTTCAGGCTTCAGCATTTCACTTCTATATTGCCCATTGAACAAGCGGAAGGGGTCGGCAAACCGCCCATACATTTACTTTTTATGCACTTTGTAAATCTTCATAATGCTGATCGGCTGAGCCGTCAAACTACTCTCGCTGAATAAGTGGTTGAGTTGCATAGCATTGTATTTCCAACACTTTTAGTTATTTGCTAACGATCCCTGGTGCCATATGCTATCACCTCGCCAGTCATTGGGATCTTGGTGAACATTCTTGGTGTAGGGTTACTTTCCTCAGTTAATTTTGGTTTTGCTAATGTTAACGAGTGAAATTGCTTGTGGAAATTGGAAAAGATTGTAAGGGGGTCATTTCAACCACCATCAAGGATGCAAAAGATGATGCAGTTGTTGATACATCTTTTCGTGGGCCTAAGACTCACAGCAAGTCTTGTGAAGAAGTGAATATGTCCCTTATGTGTACAGTTATGTAGAGTTCCGAACCTGAAACAGTGTAACAAGCTCTTGAGTCACCACCTTGGAAAGATGCTATGGATGCCGAATATCAGGCACTTCTAAGGAACACTACATCTCGAGCTCTTGCATTATTGCCTTGGACTTGAAGTGTGGCAAAAGAAGACTTGGATATATGTTTCTCAAATGAAATATGCCAAGACACTGCTCGAGAGATTCCACATGGAAGATTGCAAACCTATGTTGACCCCCATGGAGACTAGTTTGCAACTTTCCCGCCACGATTCATCTACTCAGGTGAATGCTACTCTTTATGGCCAATTGATTGGGAGTCTCATCTACCTGACCTATACCAGGTCGGATATCAGTTTTGTTGTCAGTTATCTTTCTAGGTTTATGCAGGAACCTAAGGTTGTTCATTGGAAGGCAGCAAAGAGGGTTTTTGAGGTACATTTGTGGTACAGTGGCATATGGCCTGGAAAATAAGCAGAATGCAGATTTTTCATTATATGGATACACAGATGCGGACTATGCAAGTTCAGTGGATGATAGGAAGTCTACTTCAGGTTTCATTTTCTTTTTGGGATCTGGTCCGATTTCATGGGGGAGCAAGAAGCAAACCACTGTTGCTCGCTCTTCCACAAAGGCAGAATATCGCGCCGGAGGAGGGGCTGTTTGTGAGGCGATATGGTTACGTTGCATTTTGACAAGTATGGGTATTCCTGATACAAGTCCTACCACTTTGTTTTGCGACAATCAAATATGCTGAAGCTTGTTCGCAATCCAGTTTTTCATGAGCGTACCAAGCATATTGAGGTTCAGTGTCATTCCATTCGTGAGCATGTTTGACAACAAAATATACAACTCCAGTTTTGTCCGACTCAAGAGCAACGTGCAGACATGATTACCAAATCACTTGCAGTTGTGAAGTTTGAGGCTTTCCGAACTTTCATGCTTTGGTCTCTTGGGCATATGATCTAATAAGGGGGGGTGTTAGAATAAGTTTTTTATTACATCATTTTAATACTATGTAGCTAATCATGTAGTTACAATCAAGTATGCCCGATTGGGTTGGTTATTTACCAACCTTGTTTTGTATTTATTCATGCTTTCGTGAATGATGAACTCACTCAATTGCCCTCTTCATTTCATCATATTCATCACATTTATCTATGTGTTGCTTCATGTATCTTCAACAAGATGTGTTCTTATAATTACTTTATACTTAAAACTATGAAAATGTTAAAAATGTTGTCTATCAAGTTGTTTAAGTTGGTTGATTGTGTGCTTGAGCTACTTGCTTGCGTGCTTGAGCTACATGCTTATTTGTTTGAGTTGGTTGCCTACTTGCTTGAGCTGGTTGCTTGAGTGTTTGAGCTACTTGCTTGCATGCTTCAGCTACCTGCTTGGCTGCTTGAGCTGATTGCTTGCTTGCTTGAGCTACTTGTTTGCTTGGTTGAGCTACCTGGTTGTTTGCCTTAATTTCTTATTCATGTGGAGCTCATCACTGTGTTTACTTTATGCTTAAAAACTATGGAAATGTTAATGTTGTCTGTCAAAATGCTTATGGGGTTGGGAGGCACTAACAAATTAACTTATCTAAAACTGAATAATTATTAGTATCCAAATGCAATACTAAAGAGTTGTGACAATTGAAGAAAAAAGGTGTGGCTCCCTTAAATTTATGATACAAAAGGAGAGCATTTCAATGGAAGAATCCAATTAAGAATAGAGCCTTAGTTAACTTGCAAGAGACTTAAATTAGGCTCTCAAGAATAGGGAGGAGGTGTGAAAGGACGTGACTCCTAATGTGAAAAGATGTTTGGAATTGTAATTGCTTGAGTACAAGCAATCTTGGGTGGGGTGGACTATCATGTCCACAGAATTGTAACAGTGAGATATAAAGCGTTGAAATGTAAAATAAATAATATACATATTAAAAATACATAAAGAGGGATATTAGCAATTTATTATTATTATAATTATAATTATCCTAAGATAATATTATAATTACAAATATCGAATATAATAATATTAATATCAACAATGCAAAATAAATATTAACAATTGATATTATTATAATATATATTAAAACAAGGAAACGCATATATTAATAAACACAAAAAACACCATGGTTGAATTCTTAATGCTGGCCGACCAAGTCAATAAGGGAGGCAGCGATTAATATTAAACAGCATTAAATAAAAAGAATCGCACCCCCTTTAAGAATCGCATCTCTTAGAAGAGCCATGGTATAGTATGAATAGGAAAGCATAAAAGGTAGGAAGTCAGCAACCAATGAAGGCAACGAATAGGATACCAAGGCAGGCTCATGGCAGCGATCTCATTCTAATAAAGGATATTCAAATTAAGATTTATTAAGTCTCAGGCCAGCAACTAAGGAATGAAAATTATAAAGAAAATTCAGAAAGGGATTTAAGAGCATATCAAAAGGAAGGGTTGTGAGAAAAGCAAATGAAGGAAAAGAACATATGAATTAAGTCTTATTGATATCGAAAGCCAAGCTGGAAGGAGTTATCTGAAGATACACCAGGTTAGTAAATAAAACAAAGGATTGACCTTCAGCTAAGACTCCCCTTCAAACTCCCCCCTCTTCCATGATTCCCCCATGATTGAGTATCCTCAAAGTGGAGTAAGAATCAGATTAAATGATTTTACGTTAGACATATTAATGTTAAATCATGATATACTATTTGTTAGGTGATTGTTGTAATTGGTTTCTGACTTGTCTGTAGGGATTAAATCATGCCAAGGTACTCTCTAAATCCACAAATTTTTAGGGAAATTGATAATTTAGGGTAAAATTGATGTGACCCCAATTAGGGGACATTACAAGTGGTATCAAAGCATCTTTCCTGCCATTTTGTGTATGCTTTATGTATTACGTGTATGCTTCATGCTTCCCATGTATGTGTATTCAAGTGTATACCTTGCGACTTATGTGTATTCGAGTGTATTCAAGTGTATACCCTATGACCTACGTGTATTCAAGTGTATACCTTGTGACTTATGTGTATTCGAGTGTATTCAAGTGTATACCTTGTGACTTATGTGTATTCGAGTGTATTCAAGTGTATCCTGTGACCTATGTGTATTCAAGAGTATTCAAGTGTATTCAAGTGTATACTTTGTGGCTTATGCGTATTCAACTGTATACCTTGTGGATTATGTGTATTCAAGTTTATTCGAGTGTATACCTTGTGGCTTATGTGTATTCGAATGTATTCAGGTGTATACCTTGTGGCTTATGTGTATTCGGGTGTATTCAAGTGTATACCTTGTGACTTGTGTGTATTCAAGTGCATACTTTGTGGCTTATGTGTATTCAAGTGTATTTAAGTGTATACTTTACGACTTACATGTATTCATATGTATGCTTTGTGACTTCATATATTCGTGTGTATACTTCATGTATTATTTGCATATATGCTTCATGCTTCTTGTGTATACTCTATGTATTACATGTATTCATCACATGTATCTATGTGCTACTTCATGTACCTTCCACAAGATGTGTTCTTATAATTACTTTATACTTAAAACCATAGTTTATATACTCTCAAATTACTCTCCAAGTAGCCAAGTAATCTCCAAAAAATTTGCATGCCGAGTAATTTCTGCTTTTACTCACGAGCAGTATACAAATGGATTTTCTCCCATCAAATTATCGAGTAATCACCAATAGCTCGCAAAAAACCCACAAACTTGGCATGTTTGTGTGTGTGTATATGCATGCAAACTTGGCATCATGTGTATGTTTATAGATATGTATCTGTGCACAATGCTGTCCTAAGTATACACATACATAAATATCCGCACACATTTGCCGAGTATTTGCCGAGCATTTGCTGAGTTTTTATCGAGTCAAATTTTTTGGGCTTGCCGAGTACTCTTCGTTTCCGAGTATGTAAACTATGCTTAAAACTATGAAAATGTTAAAAATGTTGTCTGTCAAGTTGCCTAAGTTGGTTGCTTGCATGGTTGAGCTACTTGGTTGCGTGCTTGTCGCTTGAGCTACCTACTTGTCTGCTTGAGCTGGTTGCCTACTTGCTTGAGCCGGTTGCTTGCTTGCTTGAGCTACTTGGTTGCATGCTTGAGCTACCTGCTTGTCTGCTTGAGTTGATTGCTTGCTTGGTTGAGCTAATTGGTTATCTACCTTAGTTTCTTATTCATGTGCAGCTCATCACTATGTTTACTTTATGCTTAAAAACTATGAAAATGTTAATGTCGTTTGTCAAAATGCTTATGGGGTTGGAAGGCACTAACAAATTAACTTATCTAAAACTGAATTATTATTAGTATCCAAATGCAATACTAAAGAGTTGTGACTATTGAAGTAAAAAGGTGTGGCTCCCTCAAATTTATGATACAAAAGGAGAGCATTTCAATTTAAGAATCCAATTAAGAATAGAGCCTTAGTTAACCTTGCAAGAGACTTAAATTAGGCTCTCAAGAATAGGGAGGAGGTGTGAAAGGACGTGACTCCTAATGTGAAGAGATGTTTGGAATTGTGATTGCTTGAGGACAAGCAATCTTGGGCGGGGTGGACTGTCATATCCCTGGAATTGTAACACTGAAATACAAAGCATTGAAATGTAAAATAAATAATATACATATTAAAATACATGAAGAGGGATATTAGAAATTTATTATTATTATAATTATATTATCCTAAGATAATATTATAATTATAAATACCGAAAATAATAATATTAATATCAACAATGCAAAATAAATATTAACAATTGATATTATTAAATATCTAATAAAATAGGATAAGAATTGAACAACTAACAAGAGAGCGACAAGATTTTTGGATGGCATTTGGTGACAGCATGCAAGGGTTTGCGCAGGCATGCAGCCTCTAGTAGGCTGCGGTTTGCATGCTCTTGATCAGGTGGGGGGGGTTTGAGCTTGCGGGAGATTTCTTCTATCTGCATTCTTTGCTTTCTTCCGTGTAATCTTGTTGTTTGGTGCCGGTGTTGAGTTGTGGGTGTGAGGTGTTCACTAGGGGTTATCAATCTTTTGTTTTCCTGTGCTTTCTTGTGCTTCTGAGTGGTGTGGTTACTTTGTAGGGCAGGGGCGGTGCATGCTTGCATGGTGGTGATTGGCGGGTGTACCCGTGGGGTGGTCAAAAGTGTTTAGCCATTTGGAGGTGGGGAGTGTGAAGTCGGGGTAGTTGTTTGGTAGTGTTGTGTGGTGCTGAGTGGGGGTTTTGCCTGGTGGTCTCCCTGACAATGGCTTGGGGGGAAGCTTCGGGGGTTAACCCAACTTTAGATTTTCACTCTGCTATTGGTGCGAAATCTCATTCTCATGGTACGCAGGTTTTTGATAATAATTTGTTCTCTAATGACTCCAGAAATGGCAGATTTCCTCTGTCTGGTGGTTCACGTATTCCGAAAGTCACTGGTTGCCTTGAGCGTTCCAAGGATAGGTCGAAGTTGGTTATTCAACCAAAAATGATTGCTGAGGAAATTGATTATTATTCGAAGCATTTTTTGCTTTGCAAATTTATGGGAATGAGGGTTTCTCTCCAATTTTTGGAATCATGGGCTCATCGGACTTGGTATCCGGAGGGTGAGATGGAAATAATGCTATTGGCGAACAATTACTTCATGGTGACGTTTAACTACATGGCCGATCGCAATCGTGTCTTTGAAGGTGGACCATATTTTCACAACCAAATTGGTTTATTTATCAAACCATGGCATGCAAGTTTAAAACCTTCCATGGAACTTTTGAACCGGGTTCTGGTGTGGGTTCGGCTACCTAGATTTCTAGTTGAATGTTGGCGCAATGATATCTTGCACATGGTTGCTTCTTTGCTAGGAAAACCGGTGGGTCCTTCTCAGCAAACTCAAGATAGGAAGGTAATGACATTTGCTCGTATTTGAGTTGAAATTGATTTAAGTAACCCTTTCCAAATTCTATGGAAATTTGTGCAGGCTCTTATGCGTGGGTGCAACAATTAGATTATGAGACATTGCCCTTTCGGCGTCATCTTTGTCATGAATATGGCAATTTGCAGTGGAGATTCCCTACGTCTAAACCTATTGAACCTCAGTCTACTAAACCTCCTCGCAACCCCCTGAAGTTTGACAATGGCAAGGCTCCCATTCCTAGTGAGGCTGTAGGTTCAGAGGCTTTTATTCCAATTAAGGCTTGCAATAGGAATCGTGGTCAAAAGAGGACTTTTAAGGAGAGGCAGGAGGATGATTCATTTAATAGATTTGAAATACTGGATGATCTTAGTCAGTAGGAGGTCAATTTGGGCTTGTTGGCTATGGATCAAGGTGCCTTGGATGTGGTTCAGGAGGACATTGCTCCAGGTGGGCCTCGGTCTATGCAGGAAGATGGTGCTTTGAAAATGGACATGGATATTAGTCTGGTAGTTCATGGGAGGACGGAGCCCCTGGCAGAGGGGAAGTTGGGGGTGGAAGAGGCTTCTACTCCTATGACGAAGGTGGGGCCTGAGGCGTCTAAAAGTGGCAAGGCTTCTCTTCAGCTGGGTCTTCTTTAGAAAGATTCAAAAAAGGGTTCGGTGGAGAAACCCTCCAAGGCTGGAAGAAAGAAAGACTTGGAAAAAATTAAGATGATGGGAGAGAATTTGGTGGAATCAGGGTCTGTTAAGACTTTGGATTCTCATTTTTCAAACCCTCTGAAATGATCGTGCTCTCATGGAATGTTAGGGGCTTGAATAGTGGCCCTAGACAAAAAGCTATTCGAGATTTGGTGAGAAGTCATTCTCCTGATGTTCTTTTCTTACAGGAGACTAAGTTATCTGTTGAAGCTATGGTAGGTTTGTTGCCGAAGCTGTGGGGGAGGGGCGATTGCCAATGTATTGGGGCTCAGGGGAATTATGGGGGTGTGGCTTTTCCGTGGAACCCCTTGAAGATTCGTCCTCTTTGGTGGATGTCCTCTAAGTCTTTCATCTTTGGGGTTTTGTCGAGTCTTGAGACGGGAGAATCTATACTCCTGTCAAATATCTATGCGCCTACTGATCTTTTAGGTAAGCAACTCTTGTGGACTGATATCAATTTTATTCATAGCCTTGCTCCTTTTTTTCCTTGGATTATGGCTGGTGATTTCAATGCCATTACTGAGTTGGATGAGAAGAAGGGTGGTATAGCGAGATTGGAACCTTTTGCTTTCTTGCTTTGAGATAACATTTTGGCTTTGAATTTGGTGGACATTAAGCCTCGAAATGGTCAGCATACCTAGAACAGCAGGAGGATGGGGGGGAATTGTATTGCTGAAAGACTTGATCGTTTCTTGCTTTCTTGTTTTTGGGTTGGGGGTTTGTGGTCTACCTATTCAGAGATTTTAGATTGGAGGGGCTCGGATCACTGGCCTATTAAATTGATTGTAGCCTTGGCCCGTGCTTCTCAGTCCCCTTCTTTCAAGTTTCAGCTTATGTGGTTGAGAGACCCTTTTTTGCAGGAGTTTGTGGCTGAATGGTGGAGGATTGGCAAACAGGCTTATGGTACTGTTATGTATACTTTTTCCAAATTGCTGCAATATGTGAAGTATCAGCTTAAAAGGTGGAACCGACAGTGTTTTGGAAATATTTTTCATGCTAAGCTTGTTGCACAGGTTGATTTGGATGGCATCACCCGTGAAATAAGGGAGTTTGATCTTTCAAAGGATTTACTTAGGGAGGAGGCTAGGGCTCTGAAAGCCTTGGAAGAGTGTGAGTTGTGCGAGGAATTTTTTTGGAAACAAAAGGCTCATGTTGAGTGGCTTCAAGAGGGGGACAGTAACACTGGTTTCTTCTTCAACTCGGTGAAAGCTCGCTGACATGGTAATTCTATTTTTGTCCTTGTTAATGATAGAGGTGAGCTTTTATCATCTTTGCATGAAATATATAGAGAAGGGGTGGAGTTTTCTGCTTCCTTATTTAGAGAAGACTCTCAAGATGGTTTGGCAGAAGAAAACTTTGTTTTGTCTTGTATCCCCTCCTTGGTGACTAGGTAAATGAAAGAGCATCTCTTAGGCCATATTTTGCTTGCTTGAGGAGGTAGAGGGTATTGTTTTCCAGATGAAGAAAGGGAAATCCCCGGGTCTTGATGGATTTCTGATTGAGTTCTTCCAAGAGTTTTGGGATATTATTAAGTTGGACTTATTGGAGGTGGTTCAGGAATCCCAAAGGAATAAACAGATGTTGTGTGCTTTGAACTCTACCTTTCTTGCTCTCATTCCCAAATGTGAAGGGACAGATCAGCTAAGTCAATTCCGTCATATTTCTCTTTGTAATGTGGTGTATAAAATTATTTCAAAATTGATTGTTGAAAGGTTGAAAAGATGGCTTAGCAGGCTTATCTCTAAGGAACAGAGTGGTTTTGTTGATGGAAGGAAAATTTTGGATGGGGTGGTCATTGCTACTGAAACTATTCATTTGATGGCTTCCTCTAAAGAAAAAGTCATGTTCATTAAGTTGGATATGGCTAAGGCCTATGATAGAGTTAAGTAGTCTTTCTTGCGTAAGATTCTTATGGCCTTTGGTTTTGCTGAAGAGTGGGTCCAGTGGGTTATGAGTTGTGTCACTTCCACCTCCTTCTCAGTGTTGATTAATGGTGAGCCGTCAGCGCTTTTTGGTGCTTCCAGAGGTCTTCGTCAGGGGGACCCTCTCTCTCCTTATTTATTTATTCTTCTTGCAAAGGACTTGGGGAGAGTGGTGAAGCGTAATGTGGAGTTGGGTCTTATTCAAGGTTGGGTGTGGAGTGATGGCTTGCCTCCACAATCTCACCTGCAATTTGTGGATGACACAGCTTTGATGGGTATGGCTAAGGTTAGAGAAGCTACAAATTTGCGCAAGGCTTTGGATACGTATCTTGCTGCTTCTGGTCAGTTGCTTAATGAAGATAAATC
Source organism: Sequoiadendron giganteum (assembly GCA_007115665.2). Taxonomy (NCBI): domain Eukaryota; kingdom Viridiplantae; phylum Streptophyta; class Pinopsida; order Cupressales; family Cupressaceae; genus Sequoiadendron; species Sequoiadendron giganteum. Next base: position 398,211,399 of record CM021102.1, on the reverse strand, counting down.
CTCCATCTCTTCTTTAATACTCTGAGGCTTATCTAGCAAAGGATTGCTCGTATATTGAGGTTTCAAATTGGGTCTCTCCCATTGACTTACCTTGGCATCCCTACATCTTCTGGTAGTCTTCCTAGAAAGTCTCGAAAATGTATCCTTGACAAGTTTTGAGTGAAGGTTAATCATTGGACTCATAGATGGTTCTCCTTTGTTGCGCGGGTTCAGTTGCTTAAATATGTGGTGCAAGCTCTTCCCATTTATAGATGTATGCTCCATGTGGCCCCGATTGGGTTTGTTAAGAATTTGGATTCTCTGGCTAGAGAATTCTTATGGGAGGGCAACCTGTCTTCTTCTAAGTGGAGCCTCGTCAAGTGGGATATTGTTTGTAGGCCGAACCAGTTTGGGGGTCTTGGTCTGCAGCAGTCGGCTTTGTCTGGTTTGGCGTTGGCTGCAAAGTTGTATTGGAGGTTGTGCTTGGAACAGGATCATATCTAGGCCAGGGTTTTGTCTCATAAGTACCTTCAAGGGGTTCCGAAGGAGGAGATTCCCAGGTTTCCTCTTGCAGGGAAAGGTTATGTGAGTTGGGGTACGCTCAAGAAAGGGGCGGCGCTAATCAAGGAAGGTCTATTCTGGATTTGTAATAGGGGGGTTGAGGCTCTCTTTTGGTCTGATTCTTGGGATGGTTATCGTCCCATACTTCACCAGTACCCTAATTTATTGAATCTGTGCCAATGCTTCCTCGAGGCAAGCTAGTCCAAGGTGATTGATTTTAAGTCTTCCTACCTCTGTGGGCAGTTGGAGGTGCCAAGGTGGAAGGATCTTGGTGAGTGGCCTGTTGTTGGTTTGGAGGAGGATTGTGTTGAGTTGCATAGCATTTTAGTTGGTAGAAAATGAAGTTCCCTTAGTGATACGGATATTCTTGCTTGGAGCCCGAATCCTAAGGGTGGTTTCTCTGTGGCTTGCGGGTATCAGGAGTTGTTGGCCCGAAAGTTTGGTGGGGTGCAGTGTTGATGTTAGAACAGCTTCGAGACTCATCCTTCTAGCCACGACCTTGAAGGAATAATTTAAATATAGCCTATCGGCTATTTAATTTATTCAAGTCGATATTAATGTGAAGAGGCGCTTCACTTACAAACATAAACATATGATTAATTATTATTATTTGATCTGGTCCGACTTAATTAAAATCACCTCTTGTATGAGTCACAATTTTCTATGAGAGGCCGACCTTGCATCATGAAGGGATGCGTCCTCTCCACCGATTTGTATATATGAGAGCTCATTTCCATTCATTACATATTTAAGTTCATTTCAATATAATTTGCATTCATAGAAGAAGTTCGCACCTGAGCAGCAGATCATCATCTTGCAACAGCAGAATGAATTCAAGGGGTTTCATATTCATTTGTATTAAGCGCATCTAGGAGAAGCACTATTATTCATTGTATCAAATTCGGCATTGTGTTGTGCCTGAGTTGTAAGCAGATTTCTGCTCAAATTACTTCAATATATAAGCGATATATTTGCTGGGTTTTTTTCCCTTAAGTTGGAGGGTTTTCCCAGGGTATCTTGTTGTGTTCATTGTCTTATGTGCTACATTTCTGGTTATTGAATATCTTATCATAAAACTAACATGGTATTAGAGCAAGCTTAAAGAAGATCGTGATCAGATTTATATAAGTAGCGCTTTCATCCACCCTTATTCTCATCTTCTTGCATCTATCTTATCTTCGAAAATGGTGAACGGGCTCAAGATCGAAGATAGGCTTGAAGGTGTTGAAATATCTCAGCCAATTTTTTTCATTTTATTACACAGCTAAATTCACCCATTAGCATTAGTGTAAATATAAACTGGCGGAGAAAGTAGATCTAAATGTATTCTAGATCTTATTCATTCTGATTTGTGTGGTCCAATGTTTGTTGCTTCTTTGAGTGGTTTCTTGTATTATGTAATTTTCATTGATAACTACTCTAGAAAGACTTGGATTTATTTCCTAAAGACTAAAGAATCTAAGGAAGTACTTGAGAGATTCAAGGAATTTAAAGCTCAAGTAGAGAACTTGTCCGAGAAGAGGATCAAAGTTCTGAGATCTGACAACGGAGGAGAATAAATCTCTGAAAGCTTTCGTAACTTTTGTGTTGAAGCAGGAATTAAGAGGGAGTTTTGTGTTCCCTACAATCCACAACAAAATGGTGTAGCAGAAAGGAAGAACAGATCTATTGTAGAAGCAGCTAAAACCATGATTCATGATCAGGATCTGCAAATCTTCCTTTGGGCCGAAGCTTCTAAGACAGTTGTGTATGTTCTGAATCAGAGCCTTCATCGTATCTTGGAGAACATGACTCCCGAAGAAGCTTTCACAGGTGTGAAGCCTCAAGCAACCATTTGAGAATATTTGGTTGTCTTGTGTATGTTCATGTCCCTAAAGATAAAAGGACAAAGTTGGAACCATCTGGCAAGAAGGGAATATTTGTGGGCTACAGTGAGTCTTCAAAAGCCTACAGGATTTACATTCCAGGTCAGAAACTGATAGAGATCAACAAGGATGTTACATTTGAAGAAGATGTTGCATTCAAGAGATCTAAAGGCTCTCACATGGAGATAGACAATGAAGACCAAGAGTCTCCTTGGGACATGGAAGTTGACCATACTCCTGAGATTCAGAGGGAGGCTACTGATTCTAAAGAAGATGATGATCCAATTGAGCCTTTGGAACCTATTGATGGGCCTACAAACATTGTTATTGGTCAAAAGAGACCTCTATGGGCTAGGCAAACAATGCAGGAGGCAGAAAAGTTTGCAGCCCCTAGAGGAACATTTAGAGAAAGCAAAAGACCTCAGAAGTTTTCAAGCTATGTTGCATTGATGAGTCAAATGATTGAATCTGAGCCTTCCAGTGTTGAGGAAGCTTCAAGTCAGCTAGTATGGAGAGATGCTATGGCTGAAGAATATCAATCTATCCTCAAGAACGATGTTTGGGACATTGTACCTAGACTAGAAGGAAAATTTGTTGTATCTTCTAAGTGGCTTTTCAAGATCAAGAATGCGGCTGATGGAAGCATTGAGAAGTACAAGGCTAGATTTGTGGCTAGAGGGGTCTCTCAGAAAGAGGGAATAGACTATGAGGAAACCTTTGCTCCAGTTGCTCGTTATACCTTCATCAGGACTATCATTGCCATTGCAGCAGCTGAAGGATGGAAGTTACACCAAATGGACGTGAAAATAGCTTTTCTAAATGGTGTAATTGAAGAAGAGGTATACATTGAGCAACCTGATGGCTTTGAAGTTCATGGGAAGGAGTCTCATGTTTGCAGATTGAAAAAGGCTTTGTATGGCCTCAAACAGGCTCCTCGTGCTTGGTATGAGAGGATTGATCAATACCTGCTAAGCTTGGGCTTCTCCAAGAATGATGTTGATTCAAACCTATACTTCAAGGTAATTGATGGTGAAGCATTGATCTTGGTCCTTTATGTTGATGATCTATTTCTTACTGGAGAAGAACACCTCATTATCAAATGCAAAAAGAAGTTGGCTTCTTAATTTGAAATGAAGGATCTTAAGTACATGCATTACTTCCTTGGTTTAGAAGTATGGCAGAGGCCTAATGAGATCATTCTAAGTCAAGGGAAGTATACAATAAACATTTTAAAGAGATTTGGTATGATGGATTGCAAATCCATGTCTACATCTATGGAAACCAATTTTCAGAAATTAAAGGAGGTTGTATCTAGTTCAGATCTGGTGGATCCTACTATGTGCAGGCAGCTGATTGGATCGTTGATGTATCTAGTCAATACTAGACTAGATATTTGCTATGCAGTGAGTGCACTTAGTCAGTTCATGTGTGAACCAAGGCAAATACATCTAGTTGCAGCAAAACATATTCTGAGATACTTGCATGGCACAATTGGGTATGGCTTGAGATATTCTTCTGGTGTGGACTTGAAGTTGCATGGTTATACTGATTCTGATTGGGCAGGGTGTGTTGCTGATTGGAAGAGCACCTCTGGATGTTGTTTTAGTTTGGGGTCTGCGATGATCTCCTGGTGTAGCAGGAAGCAATCTTCAATGGCACTGAGCATTGCAGAGGCCGAGTACATTGCAGCGTTTGTGGCAACTCGGGAACCAATGTGGCTTCGGAAGCTCCTTGCAAGATTGTTTGAACAATCATTGGAACTGACTGTCATTCATTGTGATAATCAAAGTTGTGTGAAGCTTTCTATCAATCCAATGTTTCATGACAAAACCAAACATGTTGAAATCAAATACCACTATATCAGAGATATGGTATTGAGGAAAGCAATCCAGTTGAAGTACATTAGCACTGATGAGCAGAATCATTGGAACTGACTGTCATTCATTGTGATAATCAAAGTTGTGTGAAGCTTTCTATCAATCCATTGTTTCATGACAGAACCAAACATGTTGAAATCAAATACCACTATATCAGAGATATGGTATTGAGGAAAGCAATCCAGTTGAAGTACATTAGCACTGATGAGCAGACGGAAGACACTCTCACCAAGCCTCTCGCCAAAGTAAAGTTTGTGTACTTTCGAGACAAGCTTGGAATTGTGGAGAATGAATCCCTAGCTGAGAGGGAGACTCAGCTTCAATGATCTTCTGTGATTTGGTTTAATGCATTTCTGTTTGTGAGAGAGATTTGAGGTGCAAGCCCTTGTAAATGCATCTTTCTCCGTGAGAGAAATTTGAGGTGAAAGCCCGTGTTTCCACCCTTTGGGAGTAGCCATGGTGGATTTCATGTTGAGTGACTCCATGACAACATCACGTGAAACAGTCCGTGATGATTTTCTTGTACTTGTGTTTATTCACCCTCTAGGAGTAGCCATGGTGAACGTCATGTTGAGATGACGACATCACGTTGAGTGAGTCTGTGATGGGCACTTGTGCACATATGCTTTACCATACATGGGAGTAGCCTAAGTCACAACATTCGAATTTGAATTCGAATTCGGCTACATTGAAATTCGGATGAAATTCGGCAAGGAAAAAATTCGAAAAGTATAAAATTCGGATCAAATTCGTCTTATGTAAAAAAAAAAATTTTATAAATATAAGTAATATACCTACAAAATTATCAAAATAGTTTAACATTGCTAAATAGCTAAGTTTGAATAATATAAATTTTAATATAATTTATTTTATACAATATAAATATGTAATTTTATAATATAATATTTATATTTATTATTTTTAAGTTTTTATTAATAAAATAAATAATATATATAAAAATAAAAAACAATATATTAAAAATATATAAAAAGACATAATAAATAAATACTACATTTATTAAAAAAATATAAATATAATATATTTTCTTAGTTTCTAGGATACAAATATGTAATTTTATTTATATGTACTTATATTCTAATTCTCAAGGTTCGAGGAGTTCAAAAAAATATTATGTTAAATTTGAATACATTATAATAAATTTAAAATCATTAAAATATAAATATGTTTAAAAATTTAATTTAAATATTATTAATAGATAAATAATAAATACACTATAATTAAGTATATAATTTAAATAATTTAAAATATTAAATTTTAATTTATTAAATAAAAACAATTAAGTAACAAATCTACATGATTTAAAACATAAAATATAAAAATATTAAATCTAAATATTTAATCTAAAAATTAAAATAAAAACAAACCTTAAAAACAAAAAGTTAAAATCTCAAACTTAAAAACAAAATATTAAAATAAAAACAAAACTTAAAAAAGTAAAATCTAAATATTTTGCTCAGCAAAAGTGCCACACGAGAGAGAGAGGAGAGTTGCCGACGAGAGGAGGCGACGATAGGTAACGATAGGTCCAACCGCAACCCATCACCCATATCTTAATAGGGGAGTGGACGCCCTAAATCTCCATTCTTGAATGCGTCTCGCAATGGTGCCCTTTTCTCCCTTGCCGGATGCACATTTTCACGATGCTTGAGTCTTATTTAAACGTTCCCGGAAGAACACATAAGGCGCTCGACCTGCAAAAGCCCTAAAAAAACGTTTTTTAAAGCCCTAAAAAACGTTTTCTAAAGCCCCATAAAAGCGTTTATTTAGATATATTTTATATAAAAAAAATATGCGAATATAAGGTGAATTTCAATGATTTTTTTACCATGCTTTGAGGTTCGCCGAATTTCGAACTTCATGGTTAAAATTCGGCGAATCCTGTGACTTAGGGAGTAGCCATGATGGTTGATATCACGATTGAGTGAATCCGTGATGAGCTCCTTTCACACTTGGGTGTAGCCATTGTGGATGTCGTTTCATGACATTGGTCAGCTAGAAGTATCCCTCCCTAGTTGAGAGGGTGTGTTGATGTTAGAACAGCTTCGAGACTCATCCTTCCAGCCACAACCTTGAAGGAATAAATTCAATATAGCCTATCGGCTATTTAATTTATGATATTGCTATTAGGATTCAACCATGTAGTTTTTGAGTCAAACTCATTGACCCATGATTCATGAGTAGTGGTTAACAAGAACCCATCTCTCATGATAATGAATGGTCCACTTAGCACTCATTGCATCTAAGTGATGCTCACAGAGGTGAAGCATAGGTCCGTTCCGAGAGGTCACCCATCCCAGTACTGCTCCAGATCAAGCACGCTTAACCACAGAGTTTCCCCCAAGGTTAAGCCCACTTGGCTTGCTACCCCATTTGCAAAACCTTCAGCAAGTGTTATGCCTTATGAACCATTCATTATAGAGCCCCTTTAGCTCATCAATTGATAAGTAGGAGGTTTCTTCCACAGCGTGTCAAATTATGATATTGCTATCAAGATTCAACCGTGTAGTTTTCGAGTCAAACTCATTGACCCATGATTCATGAGTAGTGGTTCACAAGAACCCATCTCTCATGATAATGAATGGTCCACTTAGCACTCATTGCATCTAGGTGATGCTCACAGAGGTGAAGCATTGGTCCGTCCCGGGAGGTCACCCATCCCAATACTGCTCCAGCTCAAGCGCGCTTAACCATAGAGTTTCCCCCAAGGTTAAGCCCACTTAACTTGCTACCCCATTTGCAAAACCTTCAACAAGTGTTATGCCTTATGAACCATTCATTATAGAGCCCCTTTAGCTCATCAATTGATAAGTAGGAGGTTTCTTCCACAGCGTGTCAAATTATGATATTGCTATCAGGATTCAACCGTGTAGTTTTCGAGTCAAACTCATTGACCCATGATTCATGAGTAGTGGTTCACAAGAACCCATCTCTCATGATAATGAATGGTCCACTTAGCACTCATTGCATCTAGGTGATGCTCACAGAGGTGAAGCATTGGTCCGTCCCGGGAGGCCACCCATCCTAGTACTACTCCAGCTCAAGCGCGCTTAACCACGGAATTTCCCCCAAGGTTAAGCCCACTTGGCTTGCTACCCTATTTACAAAACCTTCAGCAAGTGTTATGCCTTATGAACCATTCATTATAGAGCCCCTTTAGCTCATCAATTGATAAGTAGGAGGTTTCTTCCACAACGTGTCAAATTATGATATTGCTATCAGGATTCAACCATGTAGTTTTCGAGTCAAACTCATTGACCCATGATTCATGAACAGTGGTTCACAAGAACCCATCTCTCATGATAATGAATGGTCCACTTAGCACTCATTGCATCTAGGTGATGCTCACAGAGGTGAAGCATTGGTCCGTCCCAGGAGGTCACCCATCCCAGTACTGCTCCAGCTCAAGCATGCTTAACCACGGAGTTTCCCCCAAGGTTAAGCCCACTTGGCTTGCTACCCCATTTGCAAAACCTTCAGCAAGTGTTATGCCTTATTTAATTTATTCAAGTCAATATTAATGTGAAGAGACGCTTCACTTACAAACATAAACATATGATTAATTATTATTATTTGATTTGGGTCGACTTAATTAAAATCGCACCTCTTGTATGAGTCACAATTTTCTATTAGAGGCCGACCTTGCATAATGAAGGGATGCGTTCTCTCCACCAATTTGTATATATGAGAGATCATTTCCATTCATTACATATTCAAGTTCATTTCAATATAATTCGCATTCATAGAAGAAATTTGCACCTGAGCAGCAGATCATCATCTTGCAACAGCAAATTGAATTCAAGGAGTTTCATATTCATTTGTATTAAGCGCATCTAGGAGAAGCGCTATTATTCATTGTATCAAATTCGGCATTGTGTTGTGCCTGAGTTGTAAGCAGATTTCTACTCAAATTACTTCAATATATAAGCGATATATTTGTTGGGTTTTTCTCCCTCAAGTTGGAGGGTTTTCCCAGGGTATCTTGTTGTGTTCATTGTCTTGTGTGTTGCATTTCTGGTTATTGAATATCTGATCATAAAACGAACATGGAGGTCCCTTGGTAGAAACAAGTGTGGAATAAGTTTTCTTGGCGTAAACGTAATTGCTTTTTGTGGACCCTAGCCTGGAATAGGTATTTGACTTGGGATAATCTACGTAAGCGCGGATTCCAGGGCCCCTCTATGTGTGTTTTGTGCGGCTGCTATGAGGAGGATTCTTCCCACTTGTCCTTTCGGTGTCCCTTTTCTATACAGCTCTGGCATTATTGGTGGGGTGTTTGGAAGCATCTTTGTGTTCATGTTGCTTCCCTTGTGGAGTTCTGGAGTAGTCTGGGTAGACCGCCTAGGTTGGCTTCCTTTCTTCAGATTGTGTGGTGTATTGGTCCTTCCTTCATTCTTTGGCAGATTTGGCTGGAAAGGAATCGTAAGCTTTTTCGTGGGGATAGGTTGATGGTGCTTCAAGTTTGGTTTAGAGTTGTGGGTATGATCCAGGAGACGGTAGAAGCTAAATGTGAAGTGGTGTTTCCTTTGGATAGAGAGGATGATGAGATTGTGGTCAGATTGGGTTTACAGGGATTGTCACCGGCCTCTGCTTGTGTTAGAAGAGGTAGGGGAGCGAAGAAGAAGGTTCAAAGGATTGGTAGATGGCTACCCCCTCCAATGGATACCTTGAAGATCAATACTGATGGCTCTTCCAGGGGTAATCCTGGGCCTACTAGGATTGGTAGTATTGGTAGAGATTGTTTGGGTGCGGTTATTTTCTTCTTTTCTCTCCATAAAGGGCAGCATTCTAAGAACTTTATGGAGGGGTTGGCGATTCTCTGGGCTATTGAGTGTGCCTGTGCTTTGGGTTGGAGTAAGATTATTTGTGAATCTGACTCACAAATATTGTTAATTTGTTGAATAAGCGAAGGGTGACTGATGTCGACTGGCAGCTGACTTTGGTAGTTCGTCAGATTTTGCAGAGGTGTTTTATGATGGAGATGGTGTCTTTTGTCCATATTCTGCATGAGTGGAATAGGGTTGCGGATTGTCTGGCCAAGTGGGCCTCAAAGCAGGATGATGGATGGAGAATTGAAGGATGGGGACAATTACCCCCTGATTACTGTCATGAATTAGAAAAGGTCTTAGCTGATGATTTCGATGGCTGAGGTGTTTTTGGTTGTGCAGGGGATGATGTTTGTTTTGGTTTGGGGTTCTTGTTGTTTCTTTTCTTGGGCGCTTTTTGACTCCTTGATCTCTATATAATGCTTGTTTCTTGATTTCAATAAAGATTTTACCCCTTTTTATTAAAAAATATTTAATAAAACAAGGAAACACATATATTAATAAACACAAATAACACCATGGTTGAATTCTTAATGCTGGCTAACCAAGTCAATAAGGGAGACAGCGATTAATATTAAACAGCATTAAATAAAAAGAATCGCACCCCCTTTAAGAATTGCATCTCTTAGAAGAGCCACGGTATAGTATGAATAGGAAAGCATAAAAGGTAGGAAGTCAGCAACCAATGAAGGCAACGAATAGGATACCAAGGCAGGCTTAGGGCAGCAATCTCATTCTAATAAAAGATATTCAAATTAAGATTTGTTAAGTCTTAGGCCAGCAACTAAGGAATGAAAATTATAAAAAAAATCAGAAAGGGATTTAAGAGCAGATTGAAAGGAAGGGTTGGGAGAAATGCAAATGAAGGAAAAGAACATATAAATTAAGTCTTATTGATATCTAAAGCCAAGCTGGACAAAGTTATCTAAAGATACGCCAAGTTAGTAAATAAAACAAAGGATTGACCTTCAGCTACAGGAGTAAATAAAGAATATAGCAGCAGGCACATCAATATGATGCACTTGGATTTGGAGGAAAATATATGGGAAGAAGGAGTCAGTTCCAGAAGAGATAAATAAGCTGAATGATAAGAGAGGTAAGTTGAATATATTTTTCAACATATAAATAAGATGATTATTGGAAATTTGGGAGTCAATTAGGAATAAATATATATATACCAGTGTTACAAGACTCGCCCAAACTCGGCGAGTACTCGCGAGTCCCGAGGCGAGTGACCCTAAACGAGTCCCAGAGACTCGGCTGCCGAGTACTCGCCGAGACTTGCCGGACTCGGCAGACTCGCCGGACTCGTCGAGTCTCGTGCCCCAAACTCAGCCATTTTGATTAAATTTTTTTTTTTTAAATTGCATTCTTTTTTTCTCAAATTTTTTAAATAAATGGTGTGCGCCATGAAGGTTTGTGTGGTTTTGAAGGTCTTCATTTGGGCTTGGTGGCGGGGGCTCCGCCCCTCGACCCCGCCCTATATCGCGACAGGGAGCACGCCCAGGGCGCTGCCTCGGGACCCTGCAAGGGGCGCTGCCCCCAAACCCCCGCAAGGGCCTGCAACCCTTGACCCCGCAAGGGGCGCTGCCCCCAAACCCCCGCAAGGGGCGCTGCCCCTTGACCCCACTGGGGGCGCTGCCCCTTGACCCCGTTGGGGCATTTCCCCCAAACCCTCATCAAACTATAGGTCTAAGCATGTTATAGGCCAATGATGAATCATGATCATAAAAACCTACAAAATACATATCCCCTGTTGCAAATCTTTGCATCTTTCACAGTCAAAGCCATAATCAAGGATTATCTTGTTTCAAAATTCATACATTAGACAACAAAACATACAGTCTTGAAGGCTTCAATAAAATTTTAATAATAAAATCCTCACTTGAATATACACACCAATCATTGAGACACAAGCAAATATCATGGCTACATCATCATCTAGGACCTAACTTAGACACTAGCGCATGACTTGTTGTGATATTGGGATGAGTAATGCAAGCTCTTCTGAGCCATAGACTTATTTTTTTAGTTTTGATATTTGTTTTGATGCCATGGATTTCATATTCCATGAGTTTTGTATACATTTGACAATATTTATATATCTGAATGTGTTATTTCCTTCAGCTAAAATTTGCGTTTATACTTATGTGATCGATATATGTTTGTGTATAGGATCATAGTAGTTTCTATTTCATGATGTTATTGTGTATTTGAGGTTTATTCACTAAAGGGTGCATGAAACAAGCTTTAAATCCTTAAAAATCTCTAAATTTCAAGGGTTTTTCTATTTGTCGAGTCTTTGCCGAGTCTTGGGCGAGTCTAGGCTCCAAGTCCGAGTCCGAGTCAAAAATCGGCTTGCCGAGTCCGAGGCGAGTCCAAGTCTTGTAACTATGATATATACATATATTAATATTAAGCCTATAGTTCCAGAAGAGATAAATAAGCTGAATGATAAGAGAGGAAAGTTGAATATATTTTTCAACATATAAATAAGATGATTACTGGAAATTTGGGAGTCAATTAGGAATAAATATATATATACATATATTAATATTAAGCCTATATATATATATATATATATATATATATATATATATATATATATATATATAATTAACGATTAAGCAATAATGATGCTTGAAGCAATTATTGAGTCTTATAAGTAATTATGATGCTTTACATAGGTAGGGATGATAGATTCTTATCTATTTGATCTACACTAACGATATCTTTTGAGTGTGAAGAACAGATCAACTTGGGGAAGAAGAAGTAAGAGATCTGCCCACAAATAAGATATTCAGTCTGTTAATGTGTTTATGATGGAATAATTATGGGATACAATGCATTGTTAAATAGGATCAAGGTTTCATGCATACTATTACATATTCTATGATAGCACCTTCATTGTTCCTAATGTATTGCTGATATGATTATTTGCAAAGATGAATTTGATTAGTTTATAAGGAGACCAATCATGAGGAAATGAAAGGGGATGGAACGATGAGGGTATTAGACTCCTTACTAAATGGACCACCTCATATGAATGGCATGTGCCACATGGGGTCACCTCATATGACTGGCATGTGCCACATGAGTTCAAGGAGGCTAAGACTCCCCTGCAAACTCCCCCCTCTTCCATGATTCCCCCATGATTGAGAATCCTCAAGGTGGAGTAACAATCAGATTAATGAGTTTACGTTAGACTTATTAATGTTAAATCATGATATACTATTTGTTAGGTGATTGTTGTAATTGGTTTCTAACTTCCACCCAATATGAATGGCATGCGCCACATGGGGCCACCTCATATGAAAAGCATGCACCACATGTGTTCAAGGAGGCTAAGACTCCCCTTCAAACTCCCCCCTCTTCCATGATTCCCCCATGATTGAGCATCCTCAAGGTGGAGTAACAATCAGATTAATGAGTTTGCGTTAGACTTATTAATGTTAAATCATGATAAACTATTTGTTAGGTGATTGTTGTAATTGGTTTCTAACTTGTCTGCAGGGATTAAATCATGCCAAGGTACTCTCTAAATCCGCTAATTGTTTGGGAAATTGATAATTTAGGGTAAAACTGGTGTAACCCCAATTAGGGAACATTACAAGGGTAGGCATGCTACACCCTTAATCCTATTGGGTGTATAGGGTTATGAGTAGTCATCCTGTGGCTACCTTCAATCTCAATTAAGTTATATGATCATTATTATAATCTTATTTAAATGATTAGGTTGTCCTAGGTGTTATCTTTAGGTATCTAAATCAGCCGAAGTGGCATTCAAAGCATAAGTAGGGTATATATAGGAGCTCATGGTTAGTTTTTTATTATCATATTGTGAATTGTGTTTTTATTGGAGATATTTGGAGGTTTCCTCTGTAGAAGTGGCTTGTTGATCTCAAATATCATCAATTATTAATAGCATATTTCCTATTAAATTCTTCTCTTATGCAAATTGTTTCATTACAAAATTTGTTATTAAAAGATCATGTATATATTGTAATACTTAACCAAGTTGACAGCATATCACTGCCTCACACTAAGGAATAAGAGTTGTGACAGTGTTAAACTAGAGGAAGAAGAACAGAATTATAAAGTAGGAAATGAATGCTTCTTCTGTTGGCCCTTAAGACCTCATTAGCAACAGGTGAAGAACTGCCATGATAACTACTTTCAAGGGATGGAAGGTGCTAAAGACTGAAGACACAACTGTTTGCCTTGGTGCATTATAATATGCTCTTTATATTTTGAGGTCCTGATAAAAATCTTTTTCTATTGGTTACTAATTTTTCACTCTGTTATTTGCAGTTCTAGGGTCCCTAACCCTAGGTGTTTTTAGCCAAAAAAAAAAATTCGTTATGAGAGAGTGTATTCATTGGAAATCCAAAACAATATCATATCAAGATAATGGTCATGGAAGGAACTGTGTCAAAAGTTAGAAGTGTAAATAAATTTCTTGGAGTAATGCCCAGGGTCAAGTTGCAAGTCAAAATGGTTAATAAGGTTTCTGCCAAAATTTTGTACTGTGTACATCAAAATGTTGACAATACTGAGAGTCATGCATGGAGGAAGCAACACCAGACCAAGAGATGGTAAATCAAGTCTCTTTTAAGTCAAGTAGAAGAAGCATGCAAGAAATTTATAATGTGAGAAGCTGTGTGTGCAACTAGATGCATTGAAGTCAATGATATTTGGCTTGGGGATGAGCACATTTTTTACTATGTAGTGGCATGTGACTGCAGAGGGACTGCAATTCAGGTGACTGTCAGGGATATGTGATAGATTTGTACAAATTCTTTCAAACCAGTTTTGAATGTGAATTGTGGTGGTATGTAAAACTTCATTGGTGGTGATAACGGTATATGGACTTCCACTAACTAATTAGAGATGGTGTTGGAGCGATCAATAATCAAGAGACAATGACTTCATAGATTGTACACTAGCAGATTTACACTATTGGTCTCCTCTAATCTTGAATACTTGTTATTACCTTTACTAGGCCATCCAATTTTTAGGAAATTTTGATTAATATAATAATAATCCGTATAGAAAACAAATATGTTATGACAGAAAAATTGCATGCATCGAGTTAATCTTGTGAAATTCATTTCTCAGTTTACACACCCAACTAAAAGTCAGCAGCATAACCAACATTTCACATCATTATGATAATAAACTGAAATCTTTTTAAGTTCCTTTACAGAAATAAAGTGCATATAATAGTAGAGAGGCAACCTCTTCTTCCTGGAGTTCTGGAGATGGTTCTTGTGGTGGTTGATGTGCAGCAGGTCGTTCTGAAGGTCTGACCATCCACTCCAACCCCATCCCTTTTCTAGCTAATTCTATATCTTCCCGCATAGCCCCTGCTTTCCCTTCATCCTCTGCAACATGATCACAACAATTGGAAAAATACATATAATTGGGCTTATGAAAAACAGAGAAAACTTCAACATAATATCAGATAAGCAGGCATGGAGCCACGATTACAAAAAATTAATCTATAGAAATGAATAGTGGATATGATGCCATAAGGAAAAAACTGAAGTGAAATGTTAAGCAATCAAAACCTGACAAGGTTGCTTCTTGTTTTTCCCTCCTTTGCCTTGAAGAATTTTTATATTTATGTTTCCTTTGTCTGCCTTTCTCCTCGGAGAGATCACTCTCAGATGATGACGTAGGGTCCCGGTTGGCCTGTTTCTTAGACCTTTTCTTCCTATGTTTTTTGTCTTCCTCTGAGACATCACTCTCAGATGATGATGAAGAATCCCATTTGGCCTTTTTCTTTGACCTTCTCTTCCTGTGTTTCCTGTCTTGTGCTTGTTCTGAGATATCAGAAGATGAAGAATAGTACTTTCTGCGGGATTTGTGCTGCCTCTTATTTTTTTGGGGTGTCGAAGAATCCAAATCTGAATCATGCTCTGCCTAAAATGGAAAACCAACAAAACTTGAAATATATATAATTTGTTAAACAGCAAATACAAAAGGAGATTGTATAAGTGCTTACCTGGCTGACTTTATCTCTCGACAAGAATTTGACACCACTTAACATCTTTTACAATTCTTGTAAAATGAAAATGTTGAGCGTAGTACGGCGCTTAACACCCTCTGTGTTTGGAACAAGGGTTTGGTAATAACATTAGAGATATAAACTATATTATTATTCTTAAAACATCATTACTTGCTGCAGTGGTTTAAAACATCAAACAAATATAAGCTTAATATGTTGCATGTGTCAATTAATTGGATATAAAACACATGTAATCAAAAGACAAGAAAGTTGTTTCTGCAATGATGAATAAAGAATCCTCTAGGCTACAGAGGCCATAACATAAATGAATTTCACAAAAATAAAATAGAGGCAAGACACTTTTTTTTTAGTCCTGATTTTGGCTTTAAACTGGGTAAAAGCCTTTCCAATAGAAATTTAGCATTACTTGAGCAACATTGAGAATTGCCCAAGGAAACATTGGTCCAACCCCTACATGAAACGACTTTACAAATTTGTACAGTATGCAATGGTAACATGTGCAAACATCAAAAAATTGTACCCTGTTTAGATAGAATTTGAATTGTAAATTAGGCAGCAAATTGCTGACTCTCAATAGCTCCCGCAAAGAAATATGCAGACCTTTTTTTTTTTTTGCAACAATGAAAGGCATGACACATTTTTCACCTCACTTGCATATTCCAAAACATCTCTACACACAAAAAGCAAACATCTCCATCAACACAATAGATTGTCTGAAAGCGAGAATTTGAAGGTATGAAGCACAAATTTTGTACCAAAGAACTGAAAGCCAACAATCAATTATTCAGGCATCAATTGCACCAAGCATAAGCATGAGAAAATCCCTTTAATCCAGAACCGGAAAACTCTGTCAAACCACATTGGCACCCAAGCCATGCATATGATGCAAATGAACTTGCTCCACAAAGTAACAAAAAAACTGAACCCTGTAAGCATACCATCTTTGCAATGATTGAAAACCTCATTATGATTCCATTCTCACATGACCACTGTAATACAATTTATGGCTATACAGATTGTAGGAAGGGCAAAAAACTATTCACAAGAATCAAGAAGGGAAACTCTAAATGTTTATCCTTAGCAAGATGACTTTGGTGAAATTTCAAACTAAGATTAGGGCACAATGTTTATTATAAAGAGATGCTTTGAAAGAAATCCCAAGGGACCTTTGAAATAAAACAAAAAAACTTTATCTAGGCTAGACAAACAAAAAGCCCATAGTGGCCACAATACAACAAACTCTTCCAAGCTTGCAACACTGCCTAAATCCTTCAAGACATACAGCTGTGAGTGAGAGAGATGCTCGCCTTTGACATCCTATGAAGCTCGCACAAACAACAAACTGAAATAAACAGCTCCTTCCAAGCTTCAACACTCAAGATCCCATCTTTTGCAAGACAGCACAAACAAAACAAATTAGGTTTGGCATTTGAGAGGCCTAGCTTCTTGGAGAAGTTTCAGGTTTCCCCGGGCAATCAAAATACAACATGCTCAAGTAGTGTCAACACCAACTTCAAACCCCAAGAAAAACTCATAATTTGAAAAAAAAAAAAAAGCAGATGAGAATTGAGACCAATCTCATCTATTATGCCACAAATTAAACAAAACATCTACAACCTCCTTTTGTGGGCACTCTTTTTACTGTCACATATTGAGCCCAAATATATTAGAAGAGAGGCATATCAAATTTGCAGTGCCTGGAATTGATTGCAAGGAAAATCATATTGGTTTCAACAGAGCTAAAGTTCCATTGAAGACAAATGTATGGGTTTTCTGAAAGAACATAAGTCTAAGTGTAAACCATAGGACCCTCTTCTTGGGTATTTAAAAGTTTATATTGGGGATCAAACCACACGCAAGCCACAAAACAGACAAGAAACAATAAGGTAAAACTGTAAAAGCAATAAGGTTGCATGTAAGCTAGGAAGATTTTGGTGGAGACTAAACATATGGCCTTGGCATCTAAACCATTATGAACTATGGTACTTTAAGCAGCCCATTTGACTTTTGAGGCTTGCTTCAAGAAGATTTCTAATGGAAAAAGGGTAGGAGGCAGAGCTTTGCAACACAATCAAGTCACTTAATCTACATTGCCATCTTTATATCGTCCATTTTGATGTTAAAAGCATAGCAGCAAAAATCTTTTGGGGAAAAAATCGGCAAACCAAAAGTATAAGATTTTTTGAAAAAATCGGATTTAAAAAAAAATGTAAAAAATTGTAGAACAAAAGGAAAACTATTTTTTTTGAAATTGATAGGCATTTCCATAGCATAGAGAAATAGAAAGAGAATAAAGAGTTTAACTAATGAATTGTAGAAAATAGATTTTTGTAGTTTATATTCATATCGCTGATTACATTGCATTGCACATGTTTCAAACTCAAAGCATTACTTCATATTGCATAACTAATAACTAGATGCTGATAGATGACAAAATTTCAATTACAATATAGCTTTTTACAAAGTCAACCTAAGCAGTTACGCAATTACTTCACATTGCATAACCAATAACTAGGAGCAGCTGCCAAGTGCATTTGCTTGTCATGGCATTCAATGAGACCACATTTCTGAGGCATTTTTTCAAACAGTTCACTACCTTGTCTATGCTACCACATTTTTCATACATGTCTACTAAAGCATTTTATCAAACAGTTCACTGCCTCGCTGCTATGGCTAAAATCCTAAAACAGGTGATTTCGAACAAGCTATGCATCACCATGAGACCACATTTCTTTGAGGCATTTTTTCAAACAGTTCACTGCCTTGTCTATGCTACCACATTTTTCATACATGTCTACCAAAGCATTTTATCAAATAGTTCATTGCCTTGCTGCTATGGCTAAAAGCCTAAAACAGATGCTTTCAAACAAGCTATGGATGCTTGGAAAAAGTCTATCAAAGCATAATAGTAAGCAATAGCATAGACAAGGCAATAAAATGTTTGAAAAAATGCCTCAAAGAAATGTGGTCTCATGGTGATGGAATGCATGACAATGCATTCATGGACCACATTTCATGCATTCCATCACCATGAGACCACATTTCTTTGAGGCATTTTTTCAAACAGTTTACTGCCTTGTCTATGCTACCACATTTTTCGTGTATGTCTACCAAAGCATTTTATCAAACAGTTCACTGCCTTGCTGCTATGGCTAAAAGCCTAAAACAGGTGCTTTTGAACAAGCTATGGATGCTTGGAAAAACTCTATCAAAGCATAATAGTAAGCAACAAGCTATGGTCTCATGCTTTTTTTTCGCGCAAAAATCAGAGTGATTTTATTCACATATTTTTGCAGGTTTAAACGTGTTTTTTGACGATTTTGCAGTTTGAAATGGGAAAAAACCGATGACCAAAAAGATCAAAGATTTTTTCAAAAAAACGGGGAAAAAATCGTCCAGCCCACCGATTTTTTAAAAATCACGATTAATCGGATTTTTTTGCAGATTTATGCTTCTATGGTTAAAGGCATAGTAACAATAACCATTTGAACAACAAAACCAGGCTAAACATCATAATGTACATTAGAAAGATGTACAAGTGGAACTCCCATAACTTATTGCAAGACAACAAACTAACATATTCAATAGTATGGCAAAAATAAATTCGTACTCTGCAATCATTTATACTTTGTTCTTTCGAAATTGTTGTCTTGTTTACAAAAGTAGCAGCTTGCTTGGAGATGAAACAATAAATGCTTAAAGAAAATGGTACATTTTTTACATCTTCCTTGCAAGACTTGTGATTAGCATGCATGACAATACCCAAAGTGAAAGTTATAAAGAACAAATATTTTTCAATACTGTTGCATTCTTGAAATCACACTGCAGCCACAGTACCACAGCAAATTGAACAAGTTAAACATGAAAGTCTAAAGAGTTTTCTGAGTTCACTGCACAAAATGGCACAAACCTTGAAAAAGGCTGCCTAATTTAAGCTAGGAAACAAATTATTCACTAAATTAAGCAATCATCTAATCTTTGATCTAATATTTCCCTTAAGAGAGGCCTTGGAGCAGACTCAAAATGTTGGAAACAAGAAAAATATTACCCATTGGTACCTAGACAAATCATACTATGTTTACTTGTGAAAATCAGTGTTCTTAAATAATTAATCTTATAAAAGCCATGAAAACTAAAAATGATCTGTGGTAAAAAGTTGAAAGTATACAAATTCTCTTGATTGTCCAAAACAAAAAATTATACATCAACATTTGGGATCACACTATGTGTTCCACGGTTTCATCTTGATGCTGGATAGAGTAGTGTGATCAGAAATGTTGTGTCAAGACTCAAAATTCCACAATGCCATATTTTGCTTGAGTCCCAATTTTCTATGCACTGAGGCCAAATTTTGCTTTTAGAATATTGTCAATCTAAGAAAACTTTATGTGAGTCTTTATATGTTATTTTGCCTAAGTGCCATCCCCTATGTGCCCCTTTGGTGTTAAATGTTGCATGAAATCAAAAAACGTTTCTAAGTCTAAGGCATTTTCTAATGAATTTCTCTAAGTCTATGCAAGTTGTCGAACTTTTTGACTCTCAAGGTTCCCCTTTCGGTCATGCCATCGAGCCCAAGTCCAACTTTTCCTTTACCTTTGTTAGGTTATCGAACTTGTCCATCCCCACATACCTTCCCCGACATTCCAACCCTTCGCTCATCGAAAAAATTCTAAGTATAAAGTTTGGACTTTTGGACTTTCCCATCCCATTAGGCTTCCCCTTCTCGGCATCCCTTTTGTCATGTCCAATTTCCTTAAGTTTTCCCTTATCAATGTTAAGAGTGTTGAGCTTGCCCTTACCTGGGTACCCAATATGGTTAACCTCTGATCCCCAATTCCTCCAATGTCTTGACCCCCAATCTAAGTTCCAAATCGATTCCTCATCTCAATTCCTAAAGCCTTCCCTAACCCGGTTCCTAGGTTTTCCCTTTGCATTTTTTTCCCTAACTAGAGTTCTTCACAAGCCTATAAACACAACACAACTTATTTCCTTGGAATTTAGACTCCCAAGGGAAAACCAAATCGTTGCATCATGTCGTAGGTCAAAGATTGTTCCCACTCTCCACACCCAACTTCCTTCTTCATTTCCCACTAGAGTTCAAACTTTCAAGAGAATGGCACCAAGTTCTCAGTGCCTACTCCATCCCAAACTCCAATCCCCATCTTAATTTCCTTCCCACCCTTGAATCCTACCACCCTTAGACTCCTAGGGGAACCCTTCACCCGCAAACTTATCCTTGACTTCTAGTCCCACGTTCTTCACCAAGGCCACGACCCAATCTTTCCCCATTCATTTCCCATGGTTACGGTCCCTCTTGAAACCCAACACCAATTTTTCCCTTCTTCCCAACTCCCTAGTGCTAATTCCTTTCCACCTCCCGATTCTCAACCCGTTTTCTCTCCCGACTCTTTCAACACGAGGTTCCCAGTTCCATCCCAAATTTTGATTCACACTAGGCACCTAAGTGCTTGAGTTCTCATCCCACAGGTCCCTCTTGGACTCAATATTCCATCGAATGATCTATTTTGACCCAAGACCCTTAGGATGCATTTTCACCTACGACCATGGCCTGCAAAATGCCATTAATGAGCCAATGAGGCCCTACAACCACCAAATCAAACCTAATTGTGCCCAAAATCCATTGTTTAATCTTTTGGGTGCAGATTTAAAGGGAATAAAGCAAAACGACTCTTGTGCTCTCATTAGCGTTGCAATTAGGGTTTCAAGATCCAATGTCTTCATGCTATCTCCTAATAGCCTTTTTAACAAATCTCACAGCTTTGCCCATACCTTAACACACCAGATTGAGAGGCGCAATAAATAAAAAGAAAAGTTGTAGATCTATAAGGAGTTTCTCCATGCCTCCCACAAGGATTTCATATGTTTTGCAGGAAGTTTTCACGCATGATTTTGAACACAAATGACTATGCGTGGATGACTATTGGTGGAGAACGTTGGGTTTTCTCACATCAACCTCAATTTCACCATTCTGCATGCTAATGGACCTCATGAAATGGCAATCTACAAATAATTGTTTGCCATACACTCAATTTTTAATCGCTAAACTAATTTTCCAGTTTGTGGATGCCTTGAGCTATTTCTAAGGCATCAAACATTGAAAGACTAAGTCGTAAATGAAGGGATGTGTTTTGTAAGTGTAGGAATGTTTGGTCATGCGCACTTTTCAGTAATGGTATGTCTCCATGGCTATTTGTAGTGATTTAGAGAAATATTGTAATCAAAATTATTGTATTTCCTCTTGCCACATTTGCTAGCAGAAATGTAATGAAGGTCTCAAGTATGTGTGACAACATCTAATGTATTGCAAAGTTTTTGCATTGGCTACTCCTTTATTCCATGTGGATCATTGTAGTCTTGGTTATAGATAATTAAGTATGTCCATTATGTAAAATGTAATCTTTGATATGTATGTCAATGCATCTCTGGTTCTATTGATATTTTGCTTACTATATCTCCTTCCTCTTTGTTGTTCTTGACTATGTTTCCCAATGGAATAGGCACCATCCACATTAATGATCAATCAATCATCTTTCATTAAATCAATCTTTGTTTTGGTTAGCTATAGGAGTAGATTAGGTTTAGTTTAGAAGTATACATGTTCATGATTTGATATTACAAACTAGGGAACAAATCTTAAGCAAACTGAAACTATTGGATCATCGAAGAATTGTGTGCAATATTTCTACACCTTGCCATTGTGTATGTATTGACAAATGAAAACATCTTAAGGGACTACAACAATGCTTATATTTGTATGTGCATGTGCAAAGTGTGTTATTAGCTATATAAAGGTCTTATGCTACTAGTTGATCTTAACCTAGTGCACGGTCGAGTGTACATTTGGGTATAGCTATTTAGTGTTATAGTTATGTTACATTTTAATTGGTTTAAAACCTTGTTAAGGATACCTCTAGGAACACCCTCCTAGGTCTAAGTTGAGCTCAAAGTGTAGGAAAGACTATCCACCCTCATCGTAGGCCTTCTACCATCCACAATCTATTGATGAACTCCTTTTTACCTTCTTGACGATGTATCCCTAGCCTTGAAGGCAAGCAGAAATGTTCTAGGATTGTGGTCCCGCAATTTTGGGACCTAACATGTTGCTTTAAGGATACTACACCTTGCCATTGTGTATGTAATGACAAATGAAAACATCTTAAGGGACTACAACAATGCTTATATTTGTATGTGCATGTGCAAAGTGTGTTATTAGCTATATAAAGGTCTTATGCTACTAGTTGATCTTGACCTAGTGACAATTAGTACAGTCGAGTGTACATTTGGGTATAGCTATTTAGTGTTATAGTTATGTTACATTTTAATTGGTTTAAAACCTTGTTAAGGATACCTCTAGGAACACCCTCCTAGGTCTAAGTTGAGCTCAAAGTGTAGGAAAGACTATCCACCCTCATTGTAGGCCTTCTACCATCCGCAATCTATTGATGAACTCCTTTTTACCTTCTTGACGATATATCCCTAGCCTTGAAGGCAAGCAAAAATGTTCTAGGATTGTGGTCCCGCAATTTTGGGACCTAACACGTTGCTTTAAGGATACTCTCAGGTTTTTCCAAAAGTGTTTTTTTAATTTTAATAATTTGTGCAAAGCTTAAAAAGTCTAATATAAGTTATTTTGTAACATAAGATCAAGAAATATTTTGGTACTAGGTTGGATTGACAAGATTGACCATTAGATATTAAAAATTTTAAACAATACATAAGGTAAATTAAAAGAAATCCCCTTGTACAATTCCACAAGAAGCTTTCACAAACCAAATTGGTATATGGCCTTGATTGTGACCTAAAACTAAATTATAGGCTGAAATTTATTTTTCTTTCCCTTTTATTTTTGGTCATTTCGCCCATCCCATCGATGATGAGAGAAATCATAAATGCTATTTGAGAAGGCATTCATCACAAGCAATTGCACTCATTTATCCCAAGACAACTAAATAAAGCCAAAGTTACTAAATTCCTAAAGAGATGGAATCGAAGGGGAGATGCAATCAAAGTAGATGAAATAAAATATCAATAAAATGCTTGTAGTACTGCACCACAACAAATTTGGTGTTTTGCCCCCAAGGATAACTACCTACAAGGGAGAAGAGGGGGTCAATTAATTGTGTGTGCAATAATACCTAAGTTATAGGACCTTAAAACAATGAATGTGGCTAGGGCATTAAATATACTACACAACAATAAAATATATCATATTTCTCTCAAACAGACACGTGAAATTAAAAGCCTTGAAACAAGGTGAAAGTGAAAAAAATTCTTCACCCTTCTCATACCCCTTGGAGCCATGTGTCCCATCTTCTATGAAACTCGGTTCATCCTCCTCCCTCTAAGAGGGCTTACACCTACTAGAGTTTCTACCTAGACTCTTGACATCATGACCAAAACAATGATGATGATGCTAATATTGTTGTTGTTGTGGATGCATATAGTAGTGTCCTATCCGTGACTGGAAATGGCTATATGGGGGAGAAGTTGCATAAGACCACCACTAAAAGGTTGAGGTTAGTGAGAAAAATGTTGTGATTGCAAGGGATCAACCATTGAAGGACTTCCAAACAACATTGCTCCATTCATTACACTTCCCTCCATTGTGATATCATTATCTTCAAATACTCCTACAACACATACTACCCAAGTCATCCCCAAATAGAATTGTTTCTTTCATATAGATCCTACAAATTCATCTCAAAGCACCCAATTGCATAAAATTCAAAACCCACTTCAACAAATACACTATTTCATCAAAATATTGCCTTTGAATACTCACACAATATATGTGACCCCTTTCATCACAAAATTAAAATGAGCTTCTTTCATAGTCTATATTCACCATAGAAGTCCCAATTGAATCAACTTAAAAACTGAAGTCTTGGAATGCATAGGATTTACTCAAATAAAGAACCCAACAAAACACTTGGATTTGTGTAATTAGAATTTCAGATAATACAAAAGATAAATGGGCAAAAAAGAGAGCCTATCGTATGTTATGTAATATGAGTGAGTCAAAGCAACAACACTTGAAAATGTTTAAAGAATCTTTCCCCTTCCATACTTCCATGATTCTCAAATCTAAACAAACACAATAAGCCTCTTATCTTCTTCAAATGTACCTTCACTCTAATGAAATTTGGTTCCATGTTTGATTTTCTCTTTTTTAAATATTTGTCTCTACTAAAAGTAGACAATCTTTATATTGCTTTGTTCCTTCTCCAAAAATAACCTAAACATAATAGATGTAACACCCCCTACAATAATAACTAGCACATGCAACTTTAGAAGGTCCAAGGGATGTGCCAATAGGAAATTCAAGGGAATAGCATCATCATCTTATCATTGCAACCAACCACTATTATCCTCATCCTTAATTCCTTCAAGATTTTCCACAAGCCAAAGTATTTTGTTACACCTAAAAGATAAGCACGTGTAGATACAAAATAATCAGACCCCTATAAAGATAGTAACTACAAAATACCTAAGTTGTTGGGTTCTCCCCTTAAGGGTCTCGATCCCGTACCCCACTAGATTGGGTCTGGTCCGGCAGCAAGGACATGCCTTGGCCACTCCCAATGTGGTCCCATGTACCTAGAGGTCATGGAACGCACTCCCATGCGCTCCCACATGCATGGAGGTCATGAGACGCTCTCCCACGTACCTAGAGGTCGTGGCATGTGATCCCACAACCTCCAAGCACAGATTTTGTTTTTTAAGTATTAAAAACGAGGATAAAAGTATTTTTTAAACATTTGAACATAAAAACAAAATCTAAAAAAGTGCCTCCAACCCTAAAACGTGTCCATTATATTTCTTGTTTGATAAAAACAAACATATTTTCACACAAACTCATTCTTGTTTTACCATTTTTTTCATTTTGGAAGACTAATTGTATTTTTCAAAGGAGAAGGATTGACAAGTGCCAGACGGACATATCTAGCTTGCACAAAGGACATCTATCGATCTAAGGTAAATAGTTTAACGCATTCTTTTAGCTTTTAACAAAGTTTTCCAAGTTTTTTATGAATTTTTTCAAGTTTTTTTTTTTAAAGTTCAATATTTTTTTTAAAAAAACAAGTTTTAGGATATTCCAAAATGTTTTATGGGGTTTCTTTTGAATTTTTATTGGTTTATAAATATTGTACGGTTGCATTTTTTTTAACTTAAAATTTTGTAATTTCTTATAATAATCTATTTGGAATGGCCACTAGTTCAAATTTAGTGATTTAAATATGATCAAGCATCTCCTCTATAGAAATATGTTACAATGCTCAAACAACTTCCAAAAGATGGGGCTTTTAATTGGAATTATAATCGATGTGAGGTCCAATTTAAGAGTTCATATAGTCAAGTGAAAGCTCACTTATGTGCTACAAGTGGTCATGGAATTAGAATAAGTGAAGGGCAAAACAAGAAGGGTGTAATGTCCCCTTTTGGGAAATTCTTAATTTTAGGCCTGCAAAACAATAATAATCACTAAAAATTGATATTAGTAATAACAAGTATCAACTTGGGCCCCTAGCTCGATTGGCTAAAGCATCCTGTTGCAGGCAAGAGGTCACGAGATCTAGTCTCCCCCCATCCCTGTGGTACCGAAGGGTGTGTCGCACCAGCGTCACCGGTCACGTGAAAAAATTTTACCAGACGCACTACAGTTTATAGGGGGGCTACCCGATTCTTGCAGTCTTTAAAAAAAAGGTATCAACTTTACGGTAATATTCAAATTCATACATAAAACACTGTAATATTGAGATCAATACATCATAGCTAGAATATCATAATATTTAGATCTTCACAGCATCATTAATATTTGAATCCAAAATACCTTAATATCATTAATAACCATTCCAAGGGATACTCTTATAGTCAACCATATTAGGAATTCATTAGAAATGCTTGCAAACCGCAATCTCAAGGGTGGTTGCCCTTGTATTGTGAGAGCATGGAAGGATTTTAGATCCATTCCATCCCTCAATCCGCCTTGGAGGTTGGTCGTCCTCCTTGATCAAGCCCAAGAGCATGGAAGTGGATTTCTGGTCCATTCAGCCTCTCGGCCCACAAGTATGGCAAAACCTCCAATTCATCCATCTTGGGGTGGTGTGCTTGATAAGACGCGTGAAGGTTGTCCTCTTCAACCAAGCCCAAGAGCATGGAAATGGATTGTGGGTCCATTCGGCCTCCCAACCCACGAATATGGCAAAACCTCCAGTTCATCCATCTCAGGGTGGCATGCTTGATATAAAGGATTTCTAGTCCTTCAGCTCTCGTGACTCGGAAGGTTGAACGGCCTTCCTATTTGCAAGACACTTCACAAATTCAAGATACGATTCCTCAAGGAATTTGCTAAAATATTTCTAAATAAATACCTCTTAAGGAAATAATAAATTTACTCTTAAATGGCTGCCACCAATTACATTTCAGAATATTACCAATGGCTGTTCTCAATCTCTATTCCAAAGAGATGTCTTATATTTCTTATTCTTATTCTTCCTTTTCCAACTTATTCATATGCTGAATTGATTTACCCTTTATATCCATTTCTTGGAGGAGTCACCACCCTTCACAATAAAGGAGTCACCACCCTTCATTGCTGCCTTTTGAGAATAATAATTTATTTCCAAATTCATTCACTGATTCATTCCCAAATTGATGATTTCTCCACAAGGAAACGATCACCCTTTTATATCTTATTATTGAAAGAGTCACAACCTTTCACATTAAGAGTCACATTTTTTCACATTAAGAATCACATCCTTTCTCACATCATCACTACTCTTGAGAACATTATTTAATTTACTTGCAAAGTCACATAAGGTTCTATTCTCAATTGAATTATTGAATGATGTTATGGATCTCTTTCTCAAATGAAATGCTTTCCCTTTTATATCTCAAGTTTGAGGGAGTCACACCTGTTCACCTCTATTGCCTTTTCAATAGTTACAACTCTTCATCACTGCATTTGGAGAATGATAATTTTAATAAGTTAATTTGTTAGTGTTGTTACTTGTGATCTGTCCTAATAATTCCTCCCCATTCCTTTTCCTTCTAGATCTACCTTCCTTAAATAACCTTATCTTGCTCAAGGGACACAACCCTTCATATGCCGGTTGACCATTCTCAACAACTTAATCTTTATTTAATGCCAGTTTAGTGTAATATTAATTATCTTTACTGATTTCTTTTGAAACATAGGCTGCAAACATTTAGGAATTAAACGGGACATTACAAAGGGGTTGTCAAAAGAACAAATTATGGAATTCATCAGAGAACAAGAAGTTGAAGAAGTTGATGTTATGTGTGAGAGAGGAAAATTAAAATCTCATCCTTTGGCAAAGAAAACATCATTGAAGCCACCTACAGATTCTCCTTCAATAATGGCCTCCCAACATCCTTTCTTGGAGACAACCTCTATCCAAGAAGAAGATCCCTCTTCTTCTCACAAAAGAGGCCCATTAGTTTAGGCATTTCAAAATGAAACAAGAGACATTGTAGATGAAAAAATTACACGTTGCATTTATACCAATGGTCTTCTTTTCAACTTGGTGAGATCATATTGGCGGGAAATGGTAGCAACAATCAGTAATGCACCTTTTGGTTACATGGGTCCTGGGTATGAAAAGGTGCGCACCACCTAATTGGCAAAAGAAAACAAATTGTAGAGACATCACTCAAACCAATTAGGAATTCATGGATTGAAACAAGACTATCCATTATTGTTGATGGATGAAAAGATTGCAAAAACCAACCTTTAATAAATGTTATTGCAATGTCCCCTAAAGAGTCAATGTTTTTTAAGTTAGTTGATTGCGAGGGACAAATCAAGGATGCAGAATTCATTTCAAAAATCCTCACCAATTCTATAGAGATGGCGGATCTTGATAATGTTGTCCAAGTCATTATGGACAATGTGAAAAGTTATAGGGCAGCAAGTGCTTTGATTGAGGAAAGGTATGAGCACATTTTTTGGACACCGTGGACCATACACTCCCTTAACTTGGTGATACAAACAATTGGCACTCAAATAGAGTGAGTGAAAACTATATCCACTAAGGGTGAGGAAATCCAAATGTTTGTGACAAAGCATCATATGTCACAAACTCACAAGGCATCTTTAGGACATTCTCAAATTTGGAGTTGTTGAAGGTAAATTTAATTTATGCCATATTTACTTACATTTTAATGTGTTATTAACTTATTTTTTACACAACATTAGGTTGCTAGGACCCGATTTGCATCATAATCATTTTTAAACGACTTGTGAAGGTGCAAGAGGCATTGGGCACTATGGTCATTAGCCACCAATGGGGTATTTGGAAGCAATCAAATTCAAAGGGGGCCCAAAAGGTCAAGTCATTGATCCTAGATGATGATTGGTGGGCTTGTGTGGACTATGTCTTGAGTTTCACCAAGCCTAACATTAGTATGATTAGGTTTGTTGATACAAATCGACTATGTTTGGGTAAATCTATGAGGGGCATTGACTCCATAATAGAAAAATAAGTCATAATGGCACAGAAGGAGAATGACCCCGAAGAAACATCTTTTTGAAGTGTGGAAAAAATCATTCATCATTGTTGGAACAAGATGAACACACCATTTGATCTCCTTGCATATTGCATTATCCCCCAAATATTATAGCACATAGCTACTTTCTTCGCCAAGGAGAACTACACCATGTAGAGATAGTGAAGTTTCTTATGGATACAAGTTGATATTTTGAAGAACCTTCTTAGATCTTAAAGTGGTGGTTAATGTTAGGAAAGAGTTTGGCAAATTAATCTCAAGACGAGATCATAGTATATGTGGTCTTCGAAACCAATACAAGGAAGATGCTCGTACATGGTGGTACCTCCACAGGCAAGATTATTTGTTCCTCTAGCCTCTTCCAATCAAAATTATATCCCAAGTAAGCTATTTTATGTTTTAACATTCATAGACTTTAGTATTTTCCATTCTTTTGCATTTTTTATTTTTAAGTTGTGTTGGTTTTCTCTCCAATTTCAACAAGTTGCAAGTTCTTCGGTTGAACGGAATTGGAGTACATAATCCTTTATCCACTTAGTGAATTATAACCAGTTGCTTGCAAAAAAGCAAAAGACTTGGTTTATATCCATTCCAACTTGCGTATCCTATCACATAAGGAAGATGGCTACAAGGGGCAATGAAGAATTGGGATATAGCCCCTAAGTGAACCAACTTGGATGTATCTATTGTAGAGCTTGCTAGAGTCAATGTAAATGACAACGAGGCTCTTACACATGATGTACCTAGTGGGAGTGGCACTCCATTTGCTTGTGGTTCAAATGATATTTAAAGCAAGCAATGACCTCAATCTAAATGCTTTTGATGAAGATTGAAGACCAAGATACTAATTTTTTATTGTACTATTTTCAAATTTTGTAATTATAATTATTTCCATTTGAATCATCTTGGACATATATGATATATGACATGATATTGAAATTTTGAACTATCAATTGACAATTATCTTTATCACTATCATTGATCAATGATAAAGTATCATACTATCAAAGATTCAAAGGTCATTATTTACTATTTGCAATTTTATATATTTTTTAAAAAATTGCATATATATATGTGTGTGTGTGTGTGTATATAGCAGTACCATCTCCAAGGAAAAAAAATTGTCGTACCAGAACCCCATACCTATACCCGACCTTGTACCAAAACCAGCAACTTAGAAAAATATCATTCAATGTCATTTTGTAATGAAATACATGAAATACCAAGTCATGTCAACATATGCAAATATTATTCACACAGAAAACTTAAAACAACAATACATACATGTAAAAAATATTAAAATGTCCATTAATATTTTGACAATCCATTCCAAGCCATGATTGTTTAGATTAACATCATATTTTTTAGTAGTAACATGACAAAACAAAACCAACAAAGCTAACCAAAACAAAATCAAACAAGCTCACATTTTAAAAAATGCCCTTTACATGGGCCCTTTAATTGCTCACCAGTTTTGGTAAACTCAGCACATAATGATCAAATAGCGAGGATCTCAAAATGGTTTGGCATTTAAACTAAGTCGCCTCACCACATTTTAAAAAAAATTGCATATATATATATATATAGCAGTACCATCTCCAAGGAAAAAAAATTGTCATACTGACATACCAGAACCCCGTACTTGTACCCGACCTTGTACCAAAACCAGCAACTTAGAAAAATATCATTCAATGTCATTTTGTAATGAAATACATGAAATACAAAGTCATGTCAACATATGCAAATATTACTCACACACAAAACTTAAAACGACAATACGTACATTTAAAAAAATATTAAAATGTCCATTAATATTTTGACAATCCATTCCAAGCCATGACTATTTAGATTAACAACATATTTTTTACTAGTAACATGACAAAACAAAACCAAAAAAGTTAACCAAAAAAAAAAATCAAACAAGCTCACATTTTAAAAAATGCCCTTTACATGGGCCCTTTAATTGCTCACCAGTTTTAGTAAACTCAGCACATAATGATAGAATAGAAAGCATCTCAAAATGGTTTGGCATTTAAACTAAGTCGCCTCACCACACTATCATAAAGTTGTATATACATCCTAAATCTTTGTTGAACTAAAATCCAAATTGAAACTTTCTAAATATCACAAGAAGAAACATAACCATATCAACAACTTAGAGGTCATTGATGTACTTGTTGACACTTTGTGTCACCCTTGTTTTCCCACTGTTGATAACCGGCCTGAGAGATCTTTGTGGGAATTTGGGTCAATTGTACTTTTGTGTTGAGGATTTCCTTCTCCTACCTTAGTCATATACCCAAATGCAAAATATCTCAAAAATGGATAAGTGTTCGTATCTTTTGAGTCTTCCATCTCTTAGAGCACCCAAAAGGGTAACCCCAATTAAAATTTGTTGGATTTTGGGTCAAAATTGGCTAAGTTATTCTTTTGCGGGTTTTCTACTTCCAACCAGCCAAGGTGCAATTCTATTAGGACTTCCCGCAAAGTGTAATTCACTTGGTTTTCCCTACAAAGAGAAGAAAATTATAAAACTGGTTGTATAGATTTTGTGGGTGAATGTCGGCTAACTTCCCGCATGGACCAAATGGAGGTTAAAGTCCCGCAAATTGAAGGTTTGTGGGATTTCATGGGAAACTGAACAATGTGCATGTTTTCATGTGAACCAAACATCATTCCAAAGGTTCAGTTGTCGATGGTTTTTTGTTGGTGCAGTTGCCAATGGTTTTCCCACAAGAACCTGTTGAAGCCCAAATTCCACTACGTAAAGATTTTGCAGGCGATTGGAGTTCAACTTCCCACATGATCAGTTGCTGTGGATTTTCCATTGGAGCCTAATAGTGACCAATTTTCTAGTTTGCAAGGATTCATGGGCAACTAGTTTCACAGGTATTTTCATCTGAACCGGACATCTTCCCAAAGGAGCAGTTGTCGATCGGTTACCCGCATGAACTCGACAAAGACAGAAATCAACTAAGGAGCTAATTTCTTGCAAAAAAAGCTATCTAAACCATTCCAAAGCCAGCCAGTACATTTCAAATGAGGTCCCCAAGCCCACAAAAACCCAATAGACACTAATGCCCTACAATTCCTTTTGTACCTACTTTCCTCGCATTGACCTATTGTTGCGAAACTTTTAACATTATGTGGATAACATCCACATACCTTCGATTTTTCCACAATGTTCAATAAGAGTTGGTTTTCTTGCCTAACCTTAGAGGGGTGTTCTTGTGGACATTCTTTGCAACGATGGATATCCAAGTACCCCTTGCAACATCCATGACCTCCTCGTTTTCCCGCAATACCACATCTGCCCCATTTCCCTGCACAAGCAACACCTACAGAACTTCCTTGCTCAACCGAGCATATAACTTACCCCTTAGAAGTTTCGCAATGTCCATATCAAGGTCAAATTTCCACAATTGCGTAATTTCCTCACATTTACTTAGATCTTCTCCAAACTTCAAAGTGACACTTGGAAGGGTGCCGAATTTTTGCAATTGGCCAAAACTAGCGTGTTCTCAACCAAAAAACACCATCAATGTTGCAACCATCGAATTTCATCTATGGAGGCCCTACAAATGATCTTTAATGTTTTTCCATGAATTCTAAAGGGGGAAAATGAAGCCCATGTTGCATTTATGAATTAAAGGCCTCCATTCTTTAGAGGGCCATCCCTGTTGTGTTTTGCAATAGATTTCGTGGGGATTCCACAGATTCATCAATGTTGTGGCATGGAGTGGATGTCAAGAATGTTTTCTCGCGCCTACAACTCGGGATTTCATGTCCACTTGTCTACATTTCATTGGATTGAGTCGTGGATAGGGTTTTATGTCTCTGCCACATGCTCTTCCTTCCTCTTGCATCCTTTCAATGTATAAGAAGAACTTTGTGCTGATTGTTACATGTTCTTCCTTGTTTTCTCTAGCCGACGCGTAAATTTTTTGCATTTTTGCAACTATAAATTGGCTTCAAGCCTCTAATTAATGAAAATTGTCTCTTTTACCTCTCTTCACTTCTGATTTGTTATGTAAAACATCCTTACCTTCTCAATTTTGTATTTTCTTCCCCTTTCCTTCTACAAGCTGATAGAATAGGACTAGCTTAAGGTTGTTTAGTGTTGAGTTGGATCAACACTTCTAATTCTAGATTAGAGAGGAAGCCAGCCTTCTCCAGAGGTTTGATCTCAATTGTAAGGGTTCCATGCCTTGAGATCAGTCCCATGTTTCCCTAGAATTGCTAAACAATAGGCTTAGCAAGGGTGCAATTCCAAGTCACAATAGTACTATAAATTAAATCTCCTTCAAGCATGCCATTGGAATTATCTTAATTTTGTAAGTGGTGGAAGCAACAAGAGATTTAAAATAATCAATAACACTTACAGCCACTTCAAATCAAAATTAATATCTTCAATCATTTTCTAAATTTCAAAAGCATTCTATTATGGTTCCTATTTTTTCCTTCTCAAAAATGAACCTTATACAAGAACACATTTCTTTTCTTATATTTGCTCACAATTACTAACTTTCAAGGATAAGATGAATCTTTGAATTGAGTTGCAAATGTATCAAGCACGAGAGTTGAAAAAATATAGAATAAAGTAATTAAATTCTAGGAAAATATTATATCCAACCTACATATCAAGATTTACTAAAAAAAGTGAGTTAAGCCTTGTGGTCCCATGGAGAGTACATGCAACAATTTTATATGCAAATCAATAACTACACTTTATTTTGCAAATAGAGTATCTATGGGCCCTTCTTTACTAAATCATAAATGTCATTTTAAACTATTTTTATTAAGTAATAAATATTTGCTCTTGTAAATAGGCAACTTTATTTTCCAATCTTATTAAGTGGGCAGTTTGTCATATAAAGCATAAATCTACTTTTGCAACCGCAAAGGCATCATGTTGAATTCAAATCTTTGCACCATTTACAAGCAATTTGTAACCCCAACGCAATTTTATTTTTTTAAATTTAAATATTTAGTGTTATTGTGGCAATATTGGGGCGCAGGTACATGTGCTTTGAGAGTTTTTCCATGTAATTTCAATTTTAAATCATGCATTTTTGGGAATAAAGTACGATCACATAAGGGTTTTGTAGAGAGCAACCACCGAAGGTTTTAAGCCTTGCATTGAAGCAGTTGCTACTACTACATGATTGATGACCATGAACTTTGTGGAATAATCTGAGATTCGTCAAGAGAGACAAGATTTGGCAAAGCTATAATGGTTGACATAGTTTGGACTGGAGGGTTATGGGATTATATTACAAAAACAAGCAAAATTGGTAAAGTCATTGTATTGTAAAACTGCCACATACGTAATTGGTAAAGTTGTAATTTTTAAAATGTAAATCTAGGAGCCATCTCGCAACCAATGCTCTCCACTAGAAATTGTGATGGATACCAAAGGTTGGCCAATAGAACTACCCACCACTAGGGCCCTATGGTTTACAATCTAGGCTAGCTACCAATGGTATTTCACTCCCATTGGAAACAAAACTTTTGCTTGAGGTATTATATTGCCTTCTTGAGTTCTCCAAGTGCAATGATTTAATGGTTCTAATTAGATTTGGCAAATTTCAACACCTAGAGCACAATCAGGCACACCAAACTAGAATGGAAGCACTTGCTAAGAGTATGGTTATATTCCAAGTTGCTAAGATCAAAAGCAAAATGCTTTAAAATTTGAGGACAATCCATCATATCCAAAGGTATATAAGAGTGGATAAACTAATTTACCTAGTGCTTGCAAAGTTACTCCTCTAAAGTGTTTTATCTAAAATGCAAATAGAGTTTTTGGGGCCTATTTGGAGAAACTAAATATGGACTAATAGGAATCTTTCTTCTTTAATGCAACTAATGTTCTATACAACAAGTATGGACAGAAGTTTCATATTTTCTAAGAAATGAATAATGAGTGGAGTCCCAAGACCTGTCGGTTAATGGTTGCATACATAGTTGGACTACTTGCCAAAAACTCGGGAGTTTTTTTTTAAACAAGTTTTAGAGGCAAGTACTCATAGGAAAAACTCGCCAAAAACAGTGAGTTTTTAAAAAACACTTGCGTGATCTGGGTATGAAGCCCGCGGCGAGCAAAAAGGTCATTTTCATCTCATTTTTTCAGTTATTTTCGCTCTTGGCAGAGCAAAAACCCACTCCAAAGCATTTTGCACCATTTTTCAGTGATTTTGCATCGAGGAGACGAGATTTGAAGGAGACTTTCATCGGATTTCGAAGGCAAATTGGATTTCCAGGTAGGTTTTCTAATTTTTCTTGTTCTATCTTTTTTTTTAAAAAATTCTCCATTTTTGTTAATTGTATGTTTAAAAAACATCATGAATGAACTATAAAATAGATTTAAATACATTTATATTGTTGAAAAGAAGATTTAGATTCATCAAAATAAGAATTTGTGACACTTTTTTCTGATTTTTTTACATATTTTGCTGATTTTTTCATTTTTTTGAAATTTTCTTCAAACCATAGTTATTTTTTTTATTTTGATTCTTCTTGTTTGTTGAAAACATGTTTAAAATCATATATTAGCTTAATTTGTTACTAATTTAAAGTAATTTTCTGATTTTTACATTTTTTTGAAACCCTAGTTTATTATTTTCTTTTTTTAATCTTTATTTTTTTATGAAAATGTTTAGAATCTTAGATTAGTTTAGATTTTACTAATTTAAAGTAATCTATTTTGATTTAATTTAATTTAGCTTGTTTTTAATTTTCTATCAAAAAACTAACAAGTTGTGCTTTCACTTTGTGTGTGTAGGTTAATTGATAATGGCTTTTGAATCCGCTTCTACCCTTGTCTCAGCCCCATCCATGCCTGGAAGTGGGGAATATGTAGGCACTCGTTCGGCAAGAGCTAGAGATCCTGCTTGGAAATATGCATATGAAGGACCAAAACCTGGATAAGTGTACTGCATTAGATGTAAAAATGTATACCGTGGAGGCATCAATCACCTCAAATACCACCTTGCAGGCATCCCTAAACGTGATGCTAAGGCTTGCATAAACACCAATGAGGAAATAAAAAGACAAATGAATGCAATACTTTCCACTGCAGAAGAAAAGGTGGTGCAAAGAGCGAAGGCAAAAGCGGCAATCCAAGCTACCATAGCTTCTTCTCAAGGTGCTCCAGTCAACCTTGAGTCACTGTCAGATGATAATGATGTAGCAGCCGGCATAGTGGGCTCTCTTCGTGGTCCACGTGTGCGAAGGGATGGAGGTGGTGGTCGCAATCGCTGCAACCCACCACCACCTCCATCCCTTCATCTACCTCTAGTAGAGTACCAGGATCAGCACCTATGGGTTCACGCATTGGTGATTTTTTTGTGCCTAGAAACACACCTAGTGTACAACCTTCTTTAGAGGCAACTGAGTGGAATAAGGAGGTGCATGAGCAAGCAGATGTTGCTTGTGCCGATTTTTGGTACTTCAACAACATCGTTTTCAATGTGGCAAGCTCACCTTACTGGCACAATTTGGTGACCGCATTGATAGTTGCAGGGAAAGGCTACAAGGCGCCTTGGCGCAAAGACTTGAGTGGGAGGTTAATTTGTGTTCTTTAATTTATGTTTTTTAAGTTTAATTTATGACTAATTTAAGCTATTTTTTTGTTTACAAATTAAAATTGTGTACTTAACTTCACTTTGTACTTGTAGATTGCTTAAATATGCAACTGAAAGGGCAAGGGCAGCGATAGAAGAACAAAGAGAAGAATGGCAAAAATATGGCTGCACTATTCTTTCTGATGGGTGGACGGATGGAAAAAACCGTACCATCATTAATTTTTTGGTTTCTTGCAAAGATGAGGTGGTGTTCTTGAAATCCGTGGATGCCTCTAACATAGTAAAAAATGCAAAAAAATGGGCTAAAATGTTGGAGCAAGTGTGCATGGAGGTTGGGCTTGAAAATGTGGTGCAAATCATAACTAACAATGTAGCGGCATATGTGGCAGCAGGAAGAATCCTCCAAAATAGACATCACACAATTTTTTGGACACCATGTGCTACCCATGTCCTTGACCTTCTTTTGGAGGACATAGGCAAATTAGATTGGGTCACACCGATTATAGAGGATGGAAGGAGGGTCACTAAATTTATCTACAATCACCCTTGGGTTCTTCACTTGATGAGGGAGCACACCAAAGGGAGAGAATTGGTGAGACCTGGTGTGACAAAGTTTGCAACAGTTTTCTTAACATTGCAAAGCATTCTTGGTGCATTGACGGCTTTGAAACAAATGTTTGTGAGTCAAGCATGGCTAGACTCAACTTATTTGAAGAAGCCGAACGGAGATAGAGTTTCAAACATTGTCTTTGACCCCCTCTTTGCACAAAGAGCAACAGAGATTGTGAAGGTAACTTCAAAACTTTGAGTTTGAATCTAAATTCAAATTGAATATTTTTTCTTAATGTCTTTCATTGTAAATTTGTAAATTGTAACTCTAATCTTTTTTGCATTTTTAAATTTATATTGTAGGTGTCAAAGCCCTTGGTTAGAGTGCTCCGCTTGGTGGATGGTGATCAAACTCCAATGGGGTATCTTTATGAGGCCATGGATAGGGCCAAGGAGGCTATTAAAAATTATTATTAGGGGGACAGCCTCAAATTTGATCCCATTTGGGAGATTATTGACAGGAGGTGGAACAATCGACTCCACCAACCTATCCATGCAGTAGGGTACTTCTTGACCCCCGTTTCTTCCATTCAGGCACCTATGCATATCCTACTGGAGAGGTTATGGAGGGCCTCACTATTTGCATCTAGCGGATGACATCCACACCTGAGGAGGCAGACCGCATTGTTAATGAATTGCAAAGTTATAGGGAAAAAAGGGGTGCACTCTTCTCTTCACACCTTGCAAAGAGAGCAATAATTAATCAGCCACCAAGTATAAAATTTGAAATTTACAAGTTACATGTTACAAGTTTCTAACTCTTTTTTTTTTTTTGTAGATGTTTGGTGGGCAAATTGAGGTGGAAAAACCGCAAATCTTCAAAAAAAATTCCAACGTGTCTTGTGCCAGCCTTGTAGTTCGTCCATTTGGAGCTTGTTTAAGGCCATCCACACAAAGAAGAGGAACAAACTTGCTCAAAAACGCCTCAATGACCTTGTCTATGTGCAATATAATCTTCGATTGTGCATAAGAAAGGTCCAGGAAATATCAAATGATCCAATTGATTTGGATGAGATAGATCCATACGATGATTGGACAGGGCAAGGGGAGCAACCTCCATTGTTTTCCGAGGATGACATTTATGATTTAGAGCAACAGGAAATGGAGGAGGGTGGATTTGCATTCTCATTCGATGACCTTGAGGATGACCCTGAGGAGGAGTCATTGCCAGTGCCACCACCAACAGCTACAAGAGGATCTAAATCCAAGATGGAGGTTGAGGAGCCACAGCCACAGGCACAGCAAGAGCAGAGTCCTACTATTAGACCCTCTTCCGATCCCTTATTGAGATCTAGACATGGGAAGAGGAAGATGTGATTTTGTAAAAACTGAAATATATTAATGTTTATGTAGTATTTACTTTTAGTTTTACAAAAACAATTTGCTATTTTCATTTTGTTTCAAACTATTATCATATTAGCGCATTGAGCATTCCACATGAGGATGCCATTTTGTATCCAATTTTCTTTCAAATCAATCAAATACAGCTTGTTTCTTATATGTACTCATTTATTGACTCATTGGATGCATCTTATCTTTGAATTTTGCAAAAAAAATGCGTTCTTAGTGAAGTTTAAGCAATTTTTTAAGTTGTAGAGTTTTTTCCGAGTTTTCGCCGAGTTTTTTTTTAAAACGGGTTTTTCGGGCTTGCTGAGTACTTGCAAATGGTGAGTATTCCAACTATAGTTGCATAGGTGCCAAACTATAGAAGACTAGAAAGTAAAAATACTTTAAACAAAAAATATTGAGTTGACTGCTTCTCCATTAGAGCTCATCGGTCAAGATAAGACTGAAGAAGCTAAGGTTCACAGTCATTAGCTGTGTTAAACAACACCATGAAGAAACAATGTTGTGCACCTTTCTGCAGTGAAAAGCAGCTAAAACCTTTTAAGGGTGCATAAAAAGCAGATTATAAGAGACTCCTTATGTGCCTTGCAATGTAAAACAACGCTAAGAGAAGAAATTTAGATAATCAAAGACCACAAGAGAAAAATGTCAAACTATGCATCTTATTTGAATGCAAAAGACTTGAATCAAATTTTTTGAGAGAGAATTCTTCTTTGCAATTATAAAAATTTGATACTTTAAAGTTTAAAGGATAGACCTGCCAAACACAATCATTCCTACAATTGCTTCTAAAAGGATGTTGAATCATTACAAATTGATGCAAAAGCAGAGATGCTAGCTCAATTTGTTTGTGGGAAGATGATCTCTCAAATGTAAGCAACCTTGTTTTGTGTTCAAGTAGCATAGACACGTGGTTTCAAAAACAATGTAATAATATCAAACGCATGTTGACACCTGATTGTACTACTGAGTCCTGATCAAGTAATCAACCATGTGAGAGGATGTACCCATCTAGAAAGCTACGTTGTTTGTCCCTTATTCAACACAATCTTTTAAAATTTTGGTCGTTTTGTGTCACGCCAATCCCTTGCCTTGTGGCATTTGGTTTTTAAAGTACAAGAGACACTATAATGGCACAAAACTGTGAAGAAATATGCTGTAAAATGTATAAGGTTTGGAAGGAAGAATGCAATAAGCTTAACATATAAGACGGTCCGATCTCTACTAATTGCTCTATGTGAAAATAGCTCTGGCAACCATTTACAGCATCAACAGTAGCTGCTATCCATTCAATACTTAATTATTTTGTCTGGAAAATTGTCACAAAAATAACCTCAAGAACAAGGAAAACAAAATAAACAAAAATTTTAAACTACCAAGTAAACGTAAAATTCATTTCACAGTTCAAAATATCTCTACGTGAAGAAGCAAATAGGTATTTAACACTAGGTATTCCAATAATATCATATATGAAGACAGTCATAGATAAAACCACAGAACCAATGCCTTCATTTAAAAGATTACAAAAAGAATTGTTTTAAAATGAAATAAAACACATCAGAAAATGATCCGGCCGCGTACATATTCCAAAAAGAAAAGGAAAAACTCACTGAAACCATGCCAAGTGACTTACCTTAAGATTATGCACAAATTGCGTCGTGCTGTCAACGATACCGATGAGAAAATATGTACAGAGTTTGCAGGAAAAATATTACGAAACCCTACCAAAGTAGAATTTTTTTTTAAATGAGACTAACCAAAACCAATCTCCCTACGGCTGCTGCTTCAATCTATTCACAATAAACGAAAAGGAAATCTAAAAATTTCGGGGTTTTAAAGCTACTGGATTATTGAGTTCGAGACAAGATTTTTTAAGTCTTTTAGACGAAAATGTTGCGAGTTAAAATTTGTTTTCAGGCGTGAGGTTGGGAATGTTTCAACTGCCTGAAAGTTCTTTTTCCCGGCGTAAGACAACTTACAGGGTCAAAACTCAGCCTATCCGCTAAAAAATAGCATTGGAGGGTATAAACGACTATTGGCTAAAAATTAGTATTGGAGGGTTATAAACGACTATTTCCTGCCCTTCCCGTCTTTCCACTAGAAAGTACACTTTTAACGGTTTGTAATATTGTAGTCCTTCCGGGTTGTAATATTGTAGCCCTCCTAGTGTTGGTTAGAGGATAGTCATTGAGGCTTATTTTTCATACGTGGTGAAAGAAATTGTGTGGAACCCGGTCTTATTAGTTGGGTAAACAAAATGTTGTTTTGTGAAGGGATTATGAAAAAAATGGGGCTAATCAAATAAATAAAGAGGATTAAATGGTGTGACGTTAGAATTGAGGTTTTTGAAAACATCATTGTTTAGGGTGTTGGTCTTTTTATAAAAGGCATGAAAATCTTCAAAGATAGAAGGAATAAATAGGAGGCTCGCACTTCTTTCTTAAGAAATGGAGAATAATTAAAGAGAATCTATAATGGCTTTGCTAGGTCCTCATTGTTGCATCGTTAGAATGAAGTCGTCTGGCAACTTATTAGGTATGTTACACTTGAAGGAAAATTTCAATCTATATACTCCTTCATTCAATTGTGTTGAACCATTTTTGCATGCTTATTTTGTTAGCTTCATGGTTTTTTTTTTATTATCCTCTTGAGCACTCTATGTGTTCAGACATGGAGTTGGTTCGACTCCCCTAAACCAATCCTTGTTTCTATTGTCGGTTAATCTTGACCTCACCTCAAAGCCCTCTCATACTTTAATACCTTTTGACCAACTTTTGTCCCTCCCCTCCCCCACCAAGTACCCACAAAAAAACATAAACCTAACCCAAGTCTAAGTAATTTTGTTGCGTGTCCCAAAGCCTCACCTACCTCAGCTCACCTCTCCCTACTTGGTTAACTCCAATCTAGTTAATGCTTAGGGGGTAAACCTTAATAGGGATAAATCCTCAAAAATCCATAAGAAGAACAAAAAGGTGATTTGTGTTAACGATTAGGACTCTCAAAAGGGTCGGTCCACAATAGTGTGTCCCACTTTTTGGTCAAAATGGGACATTGAAATTAACGTTTTTCACCAAATTTTCACTTTCTGACACTTATAGAAATATTTAGCAGAAAAGGATAAAGAACGATTTAAAGAAAGGACTCAAAGATTTACCTCACAAAGATAAGATATGTATAATTTTTTAATTTATGTAAAAATATTTCAAAATATTATATTTGTATTTACCCCTAGTTCTTCAACTCTAGGGTTTTAATGTATAGTTTTTTGTTTTTTATTTAATATTAATTAAAAAATTGATTCCTACATGTTTTAGATTTATATAAATTTCAAATTCTACATAGATTTCAAATTAATTCTCTATATATATCAAATTCACAAGTTCCTCTCTAAGGTTTCAACATAGTTTGTTGATCTCTTTCTCCTATATCAAATTCACTAGTTCCTCTATAGGGTTTTTAGATCTACCTAATTCACATAAAAAAATTTAGTTTATATATACGATCCATCCCTTATATAAACAATATGTATGATTCTAACTTGTCTTCTATTTTTATACATGTAGGGGCTCAACATACAAAAAGTGGAGTACAAGTCAAACCTAATTTAGATATTGGAGTAGATAGGACTCAACCACACATAGTTGATATCAAGGAGGAGGCCTAACCGCACACAATTGATCTCAGAGGGGAGGTTCAACCAAAATTTGATGTCAGAGAGGGTTATGGACCGCTTCCTTCTATAGATATGTATTTGTATGAACCTAATTAAAGAGGTTAAGAGAAAAATTTATTGCAGAAATATGGATCATTTACTTGATATTGATATGGAGAAATTAAAATTATATGATGAACAACCTAGTGCATTTAGTAAGAGGTCATTGAACATAACTTCAAAGGAAATAGTTGAGAAGTATTTTTAAAATAGTTCAATACACTTGGTCAAGCCCAACTATTATCAAGTATACTTATTTGATTTTATGATCAAACCACATTTGTTGGTTTAAGTTGTTTCAAGATATTGAGATTAATTGTAAAAAAATGAAATTCATTGTAAGCCAATGAGATATGATAATTTAATGTTAGAGTTAATATTACTAGTATAAATTTGTGTAGTATATTTTAGAATCTACATTCCCAAGAAATAGATACTAATCTATACTTACTTTGTCAACCCATTTCTTACTTAAAAATATGGAAAGCATCTAGAAGCCTAATTATTATGTAACTTACATTGTTCATGATTGAGTGTTATGGCTACAAGGAATACAAGGAATGTTTATTAGTGAGTAATATCGTTATAATCATTGTATTTGCATGATCATTTCATCTACTTTCAGTATGATAAACCTATTACATTTCATATATAATCTAGTGTGTAGTTATAGGTTACCCCTAGATTTTGCAAAGCCTAAAGTGTAGGAGGCAGTTTTCCAACTATCATTCATTGGCTCATCCTCTTAATGGTCTTGAGCCTATAATTTATTTGGTAATATAAATGATAATTGCTTATGGATTGGATACCGAGACATACTTTTCATTCACAGACCTAATGTTATCATTGTTTTTTATGTTGGAAGAGGCATGTTTGGTGTTTTTGTTATTACTCATTTGGAGGGTGAAGGTTTTGATACTATATTGCTCAATCATTGCATCGAGAAATTCAAAAGGAGAAATAAAAATGAGTTTGATCAACGACTCTCTCCTTGATCTGTGATCAAGATAAGGAAATTTAGAAGTTTGTTCCTCGGGAGTTTAGTATTGTGGGAAGCAAAGATCTTGGGTGATCCCACAATAGTGGTTTATAATTTTTGGCCAAACTGGACACTGAAATTATTATTTTTAACTAAATCTTCACATTCGGGCACCTATAGCGGCTAAACCGTGAGGAATTTGAAGATGATGCAAACTAGAGTCTCGTCACATTTTGTCTATAGATTCTAAAAAAAAAAATTCAAAAATTTTGGAATTAGATTGCACTTCCTTTTCCATCTCCCACGAAAACTGGTTTTTTTTCAGAAAACAATATTTTAAAAAAGTGGCGCACATCGTATAATGCATAACTTTTTTTCCATGAAGGATAAAATTATAATTCTTTCGAATTTAGATTTGTAACTCCGATATCTAGTGCTTCCACTTGGTAAGATAGTTTTTTATTGAATATTTTTTCTTTAATCAAGTTCTGAAGTTAAACCAATTATAATTCAAACATCGCATGACCGTATAACGCGTAACTTGTTTTGTATATATCAAAATTCAAAAAAAAAATTGTTGCATCAAGGACTTCAATATCTGGTGCACTCATATTTTTCATTTTTTTTTTTTGATAATCTGTTATTTTTCCACATGTGCAGAACAAAGACCTTCATTTTCGATGAAAAACCTATGTTTAATAAAACTAAAAAAACAAATACATAATAAAACCAAAACATATTAAAATTATATTCGTTGGATAGCTTGTTCAGAGGACTACCTGATTCCAGTTGGGTTTGTGAAGATTCCTTCATTTTCATCCTCAACCCGAGCTCCAAAGTGCCAAAATTTAGGTTTTTTTGTGTCTCAGGGGGGATGAGGGATAAGGGGGGTTCACTCGAACCCCTTTCCAATGCATTTTTTTTTTGTTTTTTGGCAACCAAGATTCAAAGAGGTTTGATCGAACCAATAGGTTCGTACAAACCCCCAAAATCACATTTTTTGCCTTGGGGTCATTTTTTGTGAGTTTTTCTTCCTCACTTGAATTGTAAACCACTATTGTGGCTTCACCCTCTTATTAATGCAAAGTTGGCTATGGTGGCAATAGAATCCATCGGAGGCATTGATGGGCATCCATGGCCTGCCATGTCGTCACACCTATTGCTAATTTTCAATGATTAGTTTGTACCCACCAGTCTGCTATCTGTAGCATCCAAGTTCATCAAACCTCATGTTGCTAGAAAATAGTTGCTAGTAGGTAAATAGCATCCATATTATGTGGGACGCGCCAAATTTATTCGCAACCACCAGGTAAATTGAAATCGTTGTCCCGCCTGCTGCCAGCACAGACCTACCTAATATTAATGTTGAGCCCACCTAAATTAAACTCAACAACCACATAAGTTTCCCGCCTCACATTTTTTCTTAGTAAAATTTTGTCTTTACATTAATAGTTTAATATTAAATAAATAAATTGACTTTGATCATTTTAACTAATCAATTTTAGATCATAATTAAAATCACTCATCCATAGGAAAAATTATAGAAGATCTATTTTTTTGAAGTATGTTTCATGCTTAATAATAATCATGTGGTGTTGACAATTGAATATTGATACCATAAATTTAAATAAAAAATTAATACATAATTTATTTATTTATTTGATCATGTTTGAATGAGTTTTGATAGTACTAATTAAAATGTTGATATCATAATACT
Organism: Sequoiadendron giganteum; assembly: GCA_007115665.2. Classification (NCBI taxonomy): domain Eukaryota; kingdom Viridiplantae; phylum Streptophyta; class Pinopsida; order Cupressales; family Cupressaceae; genus Sequoiadendron; species Sequoiadendron giganteum. The sequence goes on along the minus strand of CM021102.1, from coordinate 398,166,741 downwards.
ATCAAGAAATTTTGAATGAATTTTTAAATATTCTTAGATAGGATTCTACAAAAATATAAATTTGAGTTTATTAATTTGACTATTTACAACCACCATCAAATTGTAGGAAAATGCATAATGATTTCAATGTAAGATTCATATTTTTTTTGTATAGAATATACTTTAATCACAAAAAGGATCATACAATATCTAATTCAAGTAGATAGTACTATATACTACTACCCCCCATAGTTATCATTGTTTCCTACACATACATTGCAATTGTTAATACCAAGATACAAACTATTCAGTTATAATTGCAAACTATATATATTGTTGTTGTATACACATACATTATAGGCATGTTGTCCAATTCTCATTGTTGATTTTACATACATTGAAACTACTTATTCTATACAAAAAATAACATATAGATTTACAATGAAAACCATAGTATTGCTTTACCACTAAAAATTCTTGCTCTCATTATAGATATCCAAGTCCATCCATCCTAGAGGAGGATCAATAGCTAAAATATCTTCATTAGATCTAAACATTTTGATATGAAGTCTTCTCCTTCATTGATGTGAAACTTGGGACCACTTGTTTCCTTGTTCACCCTTTGTTTTTCCTATGTTTTTTCATTGAATGCCTTTTCTAGTTCCTTGAGAGCTTTCAGAAAAGTAGTTATGTTTGGTTGACCAAACTGCCAGGTGTGATTGTAGCTCACCTCTTTAATTACCCGTACTGAGCCATCCCTTAACAAATTCATAAACTTGCATTTTGAGATCTTCGTCGTGACAATGACCTTTGCAATATGAGAAGCCATCTAAAGCAAACATAGTGTAGTCATATTTAGACAATGCTTTGCAAATCATCCCAGTATTGATACCAGTTAATGGTGTATTATCTTGCCACTTGAAATCCTTGCATTGTTCTTCATTCTATATGCATTCAGTAGGATACGGTAACCCTTTACAAGCTTCTCTTAGTATTGTATATGTCCTCCAATTTGATGGAGGCAAGTCATATTCACTACTTAAGGTCACCTAGTCTTTTAGTTGCTCATTTATCATAATATTGTTAAAGCATTAGATACCTTTTTTAGCCCAACTCTTGGCAAATAAGACTTGCAAAAGTGCAAGAGGTCTACCCTTATGTTCCAAGTTCCAGCAAATGGATCTATGCATGAAAATAATACTATTATTATTCTCATACCTGACCAATTGTTTTTAAAGATACTTTGCCATTTATTAGCATATTCTATGATAGTCAGATTTAGACAATGCTTTGCAAATCATCCTAGTATTGATACCAATTAATGGTGTATTATCTTGCCACTTGAAATCCTTGTATTGTTCTTCATTCTATATACATTCAGTAGGATACAATAACCATTTACAAGCTTCCCTTAGTATTGTATATGTCCTCCAATTTGATGGAGGCAAGTCAATATTCACTACTTAAGTTTGCCCGGTCTTTTAGTTGCCCATTAATGAGAATATTGTTAAAGCATTGGATACCTTTTTTAGCCCAAATATTAGTAGAGAAGCCTTGCGAAAGTGCAAGAGGTCTACCATTATGTTTTGGGTTCCAACAAACGGATCTATGCGTGAAAATAATACCTAACAAAGCCTATCAAAAAGGAGCATATTACCATGAGATGATTATGTACTTTGAACCAAATAATACTATGATCACAAAGAAAGAGAAAGCCAAATATGAACTCATAAAACATGGAGTAAAAATATTCAATCTTTAGATTAGGTAGATACTTAGAGTGGGACCCACGTGAAAATTTGATTCCATGGATATTCATAAAATTACTTGGAAAGGTACACACTTGAAAGGATATTCATAAAATCATATCTTCTTATGGGGTAGGTGCAAAAAGATGGGGGGCCAAAAAGGGGGCTTAAGTGGCCACTTAGAGTGGGAGAGAAGGGGTTGGAGTGAGAGGGTCTTAGCTAGGTAGGGTGGGAGGGATAGAGGGAGAGAGAAAGAGGGGGGGTGGAAGAGAGGGAATTGAGAAAGAGAGGGGGAGAGAGGGAGGGAGAGAAAGAGAGAGTTATGTAGGTAGGGTGCCAAAGGGAGAGACTTGAGAGTGTGAGGGGGGGTGAGAGAGAGATAATTGAGAGATAGGTAGTGAGAGGGAGTGTGAGAGAGAGGGAGTGGGAGAGGGAGGGAGTGTGAGAGTGAGAGACCTGAGAGAAGGAGAGGGTGTGGGAGGGAGTGACCTAAGAGAGAGGGAGAGAGAGAGGGGGGTGGAGTGAGAGGGACTTATCTAGGTAGGGTGGGAGGGATAGATAGAGAGATGGAGGGAGACAAATTTACGTAGGTAGGGTGCCAGAGGGAGAGACCTGAGAGAGAGGGGGTAGGAGGGAGAGACCCGAGAGATAGGGAGAGAGAGGGATTGGGAGAGAGAGAGAGAGTGATGGAGAGGTAGTGGGAGGGATATAGAGAGAGATAGATAGAGGGAGTGAGAGAGAGTGGTATGGATTGATTGAGCGAGAGGTACGCAGAAAGAGGGAAAGGGTAGATAGAGACAATTAGAGAGGGTGGGAGAGAAGGAGGGAGAGAGAGGTGAGATGTATAGATAAAGAGAAAGGGATAGGGGTTGAGGGTATAGGGTTGAGGGATTAGGGTGGAGGACCTATAGGGTTGAGGGTATAGGGTTGAGGGATTAGGGTTGAGTGTAGAGGGTATTGGGTTGAGGGTAGAGGGTATATGGTTGAAGGATTAGGTTTAGGGTACAATGTATAGGGTTATGGGTATACGGGTATACAGGTTTAGGGTTTAAGGGTTGAGGGTTGAGAATTGAGGGTTGATGGTTTAATGTATAGGGTTTAGGGTAGAGGGTAGAGGGTTTAAGGTTTAAGGTTGAGGGTAGAGGATTGAGGATATAGGGTTGAGGGATTAGGGTCGAGGGTCCAATGTATAGGGTAGAGGGTATAGGAGTTGAGGGATTAGGGTTTAAGGGTAGAGGGATTAAGGGTTGAGGGTTGATGGATTAGGGTAGAGAGTTTACTTGGGTTTAAGTGTTGAGGGTAGAGGGTAGAGGGTTTAAGAGTTTAAGGTTTAAGGTTTAAGGGTTGAGGGTTGAGGGTTTAGGGTTGAGTGTTTAAAGGTTTAAGGGTTGATGGTTTAGGGTTGAGGGATTGGGGTAGAGAGGGAGGGTGGATGGAGGGACAGATGGATGGAGGGACAGATGGAGGGAGGGAGAAGTGAGATAGAGGGGAGAGAAGAGGAGGGATGGACAGAGATATATGAGGGTTGAGGATCCAATGTATAGGGTTGAGGGTAGAGGGTAGAGGGTAGAGGGTTTAAGAGTTTAGGGTTTAAGGGTAGAGGGTTTAAGAGTTTAGGGTTTAAGGGCTGAGGGTTTAGGGTTTAGGGTTGAGTGTTTAAGGGTTTAAGGGTAGAGGGTTTAAGAGTTTAGGGTTTAAGGGCTGAGGGTTTAGGGTTTAGGGTTGAGTGTTTAAGGGTTTAAGGGTTGATGGTTTAGGGTTGAGGGATTAGGGAGAGAGGGAGGGATGGATGAAGGGAGAGATGGAGGGAGAAGTGAGATAGAGAGAAGGAGAGAAGAGGAGGGAGGGATAGAGATATATGAGGGTTGAGGATCTAATGTATAAGGTAGAGGGTTGAGAATTGAGGGTATAGGGTTGAAGACCTATAGGGTTGATGGTTTAGGGTATTGGGTTGAGGGTATAGGGTTGAGGGTAGAGGATAAAAGGTTTAAGGGTTGAGGGATTAGGGTTGAGGGTTGAGGGTAGAGGGTAGAAGTTTAAGGGTTGAGGGTAGAGGGTTGAGGGTATAGGTTTGAGGGTATATGGTTAGGATATTAAGTAAATTATGTTGTACACTCAATATACCTCGACATGAAAGTGTGGCAACTATTAATTGTTGGAGCACACAAACTTGGATCACTTTGATTTTAGGCTCCAAGTGCCACCTATTGGATTCAAGTTCATAGAGAAGATCATTTGATTGTACTTTAAGTAGTGCAGGCTTCATGTTAAAAAGCTTCATTATTTTTTGTGAAAAAAGTGTTAGGTGAAGTCATTTGTAACTAATGCATTAATAAGGACCTCAAAATAGGTTGATATGTAGTTCTTTGTAACTAATGCTTTTTCCTGAGCAACTAGAGTGGAAAAGGATTGGGTTAGCCTTTTTGTTTATCCTTGGAACATTTTCTATTTCACTTTGGAGAACAACATGGAACCAATAGATTTATTTCCTCACAAATCTAGATGTTTACATGCTGAGAAAGTTTCATATTTTTGTGGTTTCATATGGAAATTTATGCAGTACCCTCCAAAGCTGTAAGGCCACGATTTCCTATGCATCAACTCAGTATTTTGATATTCTTGTGTACAGTGAAATTTGTTATCTCTAAATGTGCAAAAACTAACTAAAGAATGCAAAATAAAAACTACATTAAACCACCTCAAGATTAGGCTACATTAAACACAAATATAAGGAAGATAAAAACTCAACAAGATGATTATACCATTCTTTGTGTTGATCCTTGGTTGGCCCTTTGATGGTTGATAACGTGTGCTACTTAGATGATATGCTTGTGATGGCAATGGTAGTTGGGTGATAAATGAGGGTGGATGGATGCAATAATGGTTAGGATGAAAATGAAAAATGAAAGTTCTAAAATGACTTAAAAATGGCTCGACAATTCAAAAACATAAGTTTGGTATGCATGCAATAACTAACTCAATTAATGAGAAGAGGGAGCTATTTATAGAAGAAATTGAATTCTCTAGAGAATTAAATGGTCAAGATTGAACCACCATGGCCAATATGGAGGGCTATGGTGAGTTGAGGACTCACAAACCCTCACATCTTGACATGTGGCGGGTGAAGTGTCCAAAGGACAAGGTGAGATGACAAGGGTACAAATGATATGAAAGAGGCCATGTGGTCCCATACTTCCAAGTACCTTGGGATGGGAGAGGATTTCCCCCAAAAGTTATTCCTTGGCTCCATATGGGGTTGAAAGTGACAAGTGATGACTTTTAGAAAGTCATCTCTTGTCAACATGGGGAATGGGGAAAGCCTTGAAGAAATAAAAGTGAATTTTTAATTCATTTTTTGGAAGAGACCAAAAGGTAAGACAAGATTCCCCTAAAAGGTGTCTTTGTCCTTTGGGTACGATGTGACATATGATATGTCATGGGGAATATAAATGCATGGGGGGAATAAGTGTGAAATTTTAATTCACATGGAGAAGAGGTCAACCCAAAAAAGGTAAGTACCAAGAAGATTGACTTAAGGACATGTTAAAAGGGGCAAGTGATTAGGATTAGGATTAGGATTGTGCAAACAAGTGATTAGATTAATTAATGATGATTAGGGGCAAGTGACAAGTTATGGAGGATGTGACATTAATCCTAATCAAGGATATGCACATATTAATGGAGGATTAATTAAATTAATCCAGTTTAGTGAAAGGGTTATGAAGGATGTGACAAAGAGAGAGAAAGAATGAATAAAAAATGAAAAGAATAATTGACTAAATTAAATAAATTGATTGCATTTATTTAATTTAGAGATGAAGTGGGATTATGTATAAAGTATTTAATTGATTGAATTAAATATCTTAGGAACATTAGGGAAAATGAGAATATTAATTAAATAAATAATTTAATTAACGTTTGATGAAGGGGATGAAGTGGATTAATGAAAGGGATAAATTTGACCTTGTGTAAAGGGTCAAATTTAGGTGTCTACAATTCTTTTCTGCTTTTTAGAGTTGTTATCTTTCAGTGGTGCCTTGTTCTTATCTTCCATAAATATAACCCTGCACAACCTTCTTTATATTCAAACCCTCAATTGTGGTCTACATCACTCTCTAGTGTAATCTACATGGATGTTAGGTTTAATTTGTCTAATATAGGCTAGTTTTCATATTTATGCCTTGCATCTTGTATGCTAGGCTTTCTGACATAAATAAAATATTTAATTGTATCAAAAAAATGATATTAAATCAATTTAATAAATAAATATATTAACTATTTATAAAATTATATATAATCATTAATTTATAGTGTATTTTATATTATATAGATAATATTTAAATTATTTATTAATTAATTAATTAATTTAATACATATTTATAAATTTATAATATTATTGTTTATTTATTATTGATTTATTTTTATATTTACATATTAAATAATTGTTAATAATATATTTAAATTTATTTATTTATTTAGAATATATTTATATTGTTATTATGGTTATTTTTATATATTTAATACCATATATATTATGGCCAAACCCATATGTACTAAACCTGGGGGGAAAAGACAATCCACCATACCTAAACCAATAACATTAGAGATATAAGTTGAAAAGGAAAAGAAGCATATCAAGTTTCCACAGTCCATCATGTTGTTCAGAGTTTTTTTCTGGATTAGATTGTGTTAAAGATTTTTCAATCAACGTTTCAGATCACACTCTGTGATCCATCATCAGGATGAAAGAGAGCATAAGAGAGATGAATGAATTGTTGCAGACCAGCTCTATTATGCTCTCTTTCATCTTGATGATGGATCACGGAGTGTAATCTGAAATGTTGATTAAAAAATCTTTAACACAATCTAAACCAAAAAAAAATCTGAACAGGAAAAGAAGCATAGAAGCTCATAATTCTCTAATTAATCAAAACACAAATTGCATCACCCATGATATCAAGTGATCCCACAACCTCAAGGACCTTAGGGGAAAAGAGTTCACTTTATCTAGTCAACCAATATAAATTTAATTTTACTCATCTTGCAACAAATCAAGCTATTAACTACACTTGAGAGCAACTATTGCCTACTTTTTTCCATTAGTTTCACAATTATATCAACTCTAAGCTCATGAAACACATAAAATGAGTTGTAAATAGAAACATACGAATTAGTGTACACTCTCTTGCTTTGTTACATATTTCAAGACATCCTCTTTCAATACCCTACCATCTTTACTGGTACCAAGAATATCCTCTAAATTGATGTCACATTCCTTTGCCATATGACAAACTGCAGGAGTAGACAATACCTTTTCCCTATTTTCTATGCTATTTGAAGACTCTAGATTGCAAACCAGATTCATGGGACTTTGTGGAGGACCCCTGTATTTGTCCCCAACTTACTAAAGTCTCGTGATTTTCATCTATAATTAAATCCACCAAAGTTTCTCCGACCTGATAAATAAAGTATGCATATTATAAAAAAGTTCCATATGGAACAATCCATTTTGAATTTTACAAGGTCCATAAAATAAAAATGAACGATCAAATAATAAAAGTTGTAATTAACAAAGTCACGTGTTACATAAGTGAACTTTGTAAGAACAAAATATACCTCCATCTCATTAAAACATCTTTAAGAT
>CM021102.1:398036824-398159270 GCA_007115665.2 Sequoiadendron giganteum | reverse complement strand
GAGATCAAGAAACCCTAAAATGAAACCTAGTGTGCACACTTAATAATTGATCAATTATTAATGTGCCTAAGTTTAGCTTAAGCAACTAGAGGAATAAGTGACTTAATTAATTAACCGGTATGATATAATTAATTAAGCGTAATAAATTATTAAGGAATCACCTTGTGCCACTTGCCTGTACGAATTTTGTCTTTTGTTTCCTTTTTCTTTTTGACCTTCTGACCTACGGTTCTCCCTATAGTTTTGGCCCCTCTTAAACTACCAAGAATCCTTTCCTTTAGACTTAACCTCTTGATTATTCCTCTATTTATTATCTGAGTAACTAGAGGAATGAGTCTTTTTCTTGCGGTCTTGTTTTCTCTTATGCTTTTCTTCAGCAACCAAAGCTACCTCCACAACCTAATTTAAGTTTTTTGGTCAAGTGAGCTCTGATACCTATGTGACATCAACCCCAACGAAAGGAAGCATTTCTTTCTACACATTTTTTTTTGTTATTATTATAAGAAGGAATACATGGAATTGAACTAACAATAGAGAAATCAACATATACTTCTTAATCATCATGTCAATATACATCTTACAAATGAAATCTTACTTCAACAACCAACAAAAGATTGTTGCCATTATGAAGTGCACATACCTTAAATGTTTAATGATTCAAGAAGGCTCCATGTCCATGATTTTCTTTGGATTATGGTGAGTGCCTCAGTGAAAAATGATCCCAACCAAAGTGGATTCAAACCCTATCCACCCCTCCAAGCGGATTATGTGGCCTGTGGTGAGAGAGAGTTGTCATTCAAACCTATAAGAAGTGTATAGAATATCTCCCTATTGACCAAATCTCAAGGTGTACCTACCAGTGGTAGACTTAAGATACCATTTCCCAATAGTTATAAGGCTACAAGGTTATTTATATGTTACCTACTTGAGCTTGTTAGGAACTTTCTTCCCTGCAGTCCATCAAATGACTAAGCAATCAAGGTTATTCATAACTGACATAGAATTCTCCTTGACTACTATCCATCTCAAGCAAGTACAACCCCTAGACACTTGTGAATCTCGAGCGTTAAGCTACTGATCCTTGACTACTATCCATCTCGAGCATTGTACTGCCCCTAGACACCTGTCAATCTCGAGCTTAAAGGTACTACTCCTTGACTTATGTTCATCTTGAGCAAGTACTACCCCTAGACACCTATCAATATCGAGCATAAAAGTACTACTCCTTAACTTTTGTCCATCTTGAGCAAGTACTGCCATTAGACACCTGTCAATCTCAACCTTAAAAGTACTACTCCTTGACTTCTCTTAGCACTATGACTGGAATATAGGTTCCTAGGGCAATTAAGCAGGTTCCCAACTTAGTTGCAGCCATGAATGACATTAATAAATATTTCATATGCAAGCATTACATTCTCATAGACTCATCTTGGTTGGAAGTAAGGTAGCTCTTCACCCCATGATAGTTTGTGGTTGATACCCTACTTATATTTGATCCCTTAGAAAATTTTCCAATCATGGACTCATAAGGGATTGTTTTCTCATTACATAACAGAGAATGCCTAATGTTTACATATGACCATCCTAGCAGCCAACTAAACATAACATAAATTAGCCTTAAGATTAAGCCTGGCTATCGTTATAGCCCATAATAATTCGTAGCACTAATGTGCAGATTTAGCATTCTTTAAGTGCATGAGTGATAGTAATATAGGTATGCAATTCCTAATTCGTTGAGCAACAACTTAACTTTACAATATGCCTGTCCTTCCTTCTTCTTGGGTAAGAAATTACAGAAAAAGGGCATATTAGATGTGTAATTGATTTGTATAGCTAGTAGTTGTGGTGATACAGTGAGCAACACCTATATCACTCCTTACGTGACTTCAGTTAATGGTTCATGGTTCCTACATTAAATATTTATGTTATTTTATTTCTTCCTTCTAATGCTTAGAAATGTATGAATGTTTTTGGCAGTAGCCAATGACCCCTTTTTATTTTATATGATATTCTTGATTACAATTATGATAGTTGTTATGGATAATTAAATAGAGTAATAAATGTTTTAGTGAGAGTTTCTAACAAACTCTAGCTGGTATGAAGAGTGAACAAGAGTAGTTTTCTAACAATAAGGTTCCAAATAATGTGGATCTAGAACTACACCTTCTACCCATTCTCAAATTCATTTATTCATAGCATCCGTATTTAGACAACATAGTAATTAAGGTTTAAGAACCTAAGATTGGTGGCATAGACACAAATTATCACCTTCAATTACAACCAGATTATGCATCATGGGATTTGGAATGAATGATTTTCCATCTACAATACTGAAGTGAAAGGTTTTGATATACAAATTAGAAATATACTTCAAAGGCACTCTTGAAATTGGGGTTTGAAATTATACTCCAAATCTCTATTAACAATACAAGCTTCCATAAAATTATTTTGAACTCCATTATAACCCAAAAGAGTGGTTGAGTGTGATCTAGAACCTAAGGATAATCTGAGGTTAAGAAGCAAGTCATTTCAACTAAAAAAATTTAAACACTAACCATAGTTTATAAATAATCAACATTATGTGACTGCAACCAGCTTATGGGAAGAGAATAGAGAGGAAATGAACTATTTATTTTTGTTATTGCACAAACCATTTCTAGCTTTGGAATGATTTTAAAACAAGGAGCATTTATAATGTAAATATTGCAAACCAAAGAGATGCAGCAAAAAGTATCAGAACTTAGATTAGAGGCACCCAAATGAATGGTGTATGAAGTAGCAATGAAATCTACCGTTCATACGTCCCAGGCAAGCCATTCACCTCTCTATTCCTCCTCCAATCTCTTGTTCTCTACTCTCCTCTTTTACCTCCTTTCTCTGCTCTTCTCAAGCTCTGGCGTGCATTTTTTTGGGGGTTTGAAGGTTATTAATAGTCAAACTCGACTACATCCCTTGTCCTAAAAAAATGGTTGGCATTGGACTAGTGTTCCATGCCCATTTATGGCACAACCACCCATCCTCCTCTCTTCCATGCCTGCATCCATTCCTCTTTAATCATGCCCGTCTCTTGGCCGTGGGATGGAGGTTGCACCATTATGTCGTTTCCTGTGCACAAATCCCTTCTCCCTTTGCATTTGTTTTTCTCCTTTCATTTTATTTTTATTTTGCCTCCTTTGGTTCGATAGTTTTTATTTACTTGCTCCTCCTTATTAATATTTAAGGTAGATGGTAAGTTTTTATTTATTTGTTTGTTTTCATTTTAATATTTCACAACTATATAATTTATTATTTACTTATTTACTTATTTACTTATTTTAACTTTTATTTATTTATTTTAAATTTTGTTTATCCATTTATTGATCTTTAATAATTTTCCATATTGTGCAATATCCTCCATTACTCAAAATTTTTTTAGGTTATCTCAGTATCTTTGCCAAGCAGAAAATGGATGAATAATAGCATTTTATCATACATCTAATGTCCTAGGTTTAAATGAACCTCAAGTTGACAGCTACAGGTAAGGTCTTGGCAATAAAATGTCTTTACCGATTCTTTGTCTCTCAACTAACGAAACCACAAAATCCACCTCATCTTGCACCCCGGGTACCTGCAACCAACGATAACCTCACACATGTCCAACAACCAAGTTATTAGTTTGAGTTAGCTTAGACAATTTAATGTATCAAATTTAAAATAAGATAATAAGATTAATAACCACATTCATTAATATTAACATCAAGGTTCACAATTAGCGTGCACACACACACATGTCTATATAATAAAATCCAAAAATCCACCCCTAGTCCAAATTACATTGGGGCTAGGGATCATGCAAAAGATTTAGCAAGGTATCTGGGGGATATGACATGGTCGTAACCATAACCCTAACAATAAAGAATTGGAGAGTGACATTAAAAAAATCTTTGAATTATCATTGGGAATAAAATTTGGAGTAAAGATATTGGATGAATAAAACTTTGGAGCATTATATCTATTAATCATATTTTAGTGATTTGTATTACTAATATTTTATTTTTAATTTATTTTCAAAGTGGCAATCTCAAATAGTTTAATATTTAATTCAAAATTTTATTTAATTGTGTAATATCAAATCCCTAGAAAGATTATATTTATATGCTAATTTATGGATATGCTTTAATTTAAGTTTTTTTCTTCTATCAATTCAAAGTTGTGGGGTAAGAGCCCACTCCCAATATATGAACAAATAAACAAGAGACTGCTTCAGACCCATGAATGAGGAGCACATAAGAAAACCAAATTGCCTAAAGAGACCTCAGGGGGGCACAAAGAACCTAAAAAGTCCAAGGCAAAGACCTTGACAAAGATACTAAAACTACGTCAATCACCAAGACTATAGGGACAACCCCACAAAAAGAACATCTCATTTGGCCCTTTTGACAACTCCCCTCTTCATGCTCCTGCTGAGGAGGGCATCCATTGTCCATTGAGTCCCATCATCTTCTAAGTTTTATTTTAATATTTTAATAGTGTGAATCCAAATCTATATAAAATGGTTAATTGATTTTTGTGATATTTTCTTTAATAAAAAAAATTACATACATAAATATAGAAAATTTATGTATGTATCTAGAAAAATCACTTTATTTAATATTATATATCTTATTAAATTATAGAATATTATATTAGTAAAGAAATATTTCATAAAATAACTTTATAAAGCATAAAATTTTAGTTTTTAATTGATTCAAAAACAACTTATTAATAACTAATTGCAATATATTGCATACACAAATACTAATTATTTTTTAACAAAATAATTTTTTAACAAAATAATTTTTTAAATAATTTAAAATAAAGTAAAAATTCAAAATATGTATAATATCTTTTATTCAATAACTTACCACTTTTAGTTAAACTTTTAAATTAAAATTCTAAAAACATGCAAGCTACCCTAATGTTGCCAAGTTGGTGGCTCCATAGTTGGACCTGTCATCATCGCTAGGCAGAGAGGCATACCGTACTGCATGGAGTAATGTACATTCATACAGTACTGACATTGCCATTAGATTGCAGGTATGATAGGCACGGTCATGGGATATCTATTGTGCATTCTGATGGCTGGATAGCAATTGCTCTCGACACTGTCTATGTAGGTGACAATTCGCACCTGCATAGACACCCCCCATAGACATGCCATCCGATGCCATGGCTGCACCCGTGCGACACTCTCCTAATTGTTTGTACTTGCACGCTGTGGCTGTCACCATCACCCACTGTCATCCACTTGTCGTCGGAGCCGCTGCCCTTGTCGTCCACCTGCGCTCTTCAATCAATGTGCATTGAAATTTGTTGTTGTCGAGATCTACTGGGCAGATTTTATAGATTTTAATTTTAATTAATTAATTTTAAAAAAATAAATTAAAAAGTGCATTAATTTTGTTTTAATTTTTTATTATAGGTTTTAAAAATTAGTGTATTAAAATTAGTATGCACTTTTAGTTCATTTTTTTAATGTCTTTTTAATTTTTTAGAATTGGTGTATTATAAGATTTAATGTTGCAACAAATATAAATAAAATCACTAAATAAGATAGTGTTAATAATTTTTTTAGAAGTGATTTAAATTTAGTATATTTGTAAATATATAATTAGATATTTAAATATTAAAAAAAATGTTGAACATAAAAATTATTTAAATAAGAATATAAAGTTTTATTAGGTACACAAATAATAAAAATTTAAATCACTTCTAAATAATATAAAACACAGTAAATTTTATGTTATTGTATTTATGTGTTTTGATTTTAATATTGGTTAATAGAAGTAGCATACCTATATTTAAAAAATATATGTAATGTACGTTGAGAGATATCTTTAGCCACCTATATTATAAATAAAATAAAATAATCCTTAAATAGTAAAAAGTAAAATAACTCTTAAGTAAATAAAATAACCTAAGAGTGATAAAATAATCTAATTATAATATTAATTGACTTTTATTTACAACTATTTTTATTTTTCTAATTTTATTTACATTTTTACAAGAGAATACTTGTTAACCCACCAAAAATATATGTAATCACCATGTTTTCAAATGGAAAAAATTAACATTGATTATTTTTGAACAATAAGTTGGTAACTATCTTAACCTAATTATATATTTTGTGTTTAAATAGATCATTACATATACTAAAACATATAACATATGTATTCAAAAATATGTTGAATAAATTATAAATTTTATTTAATTGATCTAATTAATTAAAGTGTTAAAAGTTAATAATATTTTATTTTTAACACTCAAGTGTAAAAGTGCTTTCGATTTAACTGTGTGTGTTTTTACATCAATATTTAATCACATTAATATAATGTATTAGTATATCATGTTATAAATGAAAACATATTAGTATAATTAAAATATATCATTAAATTATAAAGGGTATTGTACATTTTTTTTTCAATTAAGTTTAAACCTACACTTTCTTTTTTCATTCTCTCTATATATTACTGGTCTTATTTTTCCATCTAATTTCTTTTGTGATTTAATCCTATTTACTGCTCATTTTAACTCCTTGCTCTACTACCCTTGTTTTTGTATTCTTTTTCCACCTCCCTTCCTTTCAAGAGGTTCCATGTGCAATCTATATCCTTCCAATCCTCTTTTACTGCACCCATAATTGTAATCATAAATTTAACTCTAATTCTCATGATTATTATATTCATATTAAGGTTAAACTTAAAGTGATTATTATATTCATATTAGAGTTAAAATTAAATGATTATAACCATTAATCTCTATTTTGGGGCAACCCATAATATATTAAAATTGAATGCAACTCTAATTAGATTAAAACTTTATTCTAACTTTAATCCTACCCTCACTGTAATTCTAACCATGGTCCACTCCCTATAAATTATTATATTTAAAATATTATAATAATATATTTAATCTATTACTAAATGAACCCTAACCCTAATCAAAATATAAGCATAATTCAAGGCTAACCACATCCCTAACCCCAAATGAATCATAATGTCAAACCTAATCCTAATCCTTATTGAATTGTAATAGTAATTGTAACACTATACAAACCCTAACCTTAATTCATCATAAAACCCTCATACTAATCTAACCCTAGCCTTGCAAATTGTAATTCTAATCCTAATAAAAAATAGCAATAATTATAAACCTATAAGAACCCTAACCTTAATTCATCATAGAACTCTAACCCTAATTGAACCCTAACCTTGCAAATTGTAATTCTAATCTTAATTATTAACTAACTGGTAAAACCCTCACACTAATCTAAACCTAACCTTAACCATAATTGAACCATCAATGTAATTGAACTTTAACCCTAATTGAAACTTCACCTTGACAAAATTATCATCTAACCCTAACCATAATAATAATATTAAATAAATGATTTTAATAACTTATTTTTATTTGTTATCATAAATTTATTATATTTTCTTTGTATTTAATTTTGCAATTTTTTAACATGATTTTAAATGTGCACTTATTATGAAAAGTCTTCCTAATAGATGCATATTTAAGTTGCTATTATTTTGTACAATAAAATATTTAGTGAAACATAATATTTCTTTATAAATATATATTGATTTTGAATAAAAATAGAATATGAATTATTTATTTTTTTGAAATATTTTTCAATTTAAAAAAAAGAAATTGAATATTTTTTATGATTTAAATATAATAATTTAGAAAAATAAATTTATGTAATTGTAAATTTAAGATTTTTTTAATTTAATTTTCTAATTTCTAATTTTAAATAGTTAATTTAGAGACTTTTTTTTAAATAATTATTTTTCATTCTTTTATAGTTTAATTATTATTCTACTGTGAAAAAATATTGTATAATGATATCAAATAATATTTTTTCTTTTAATTTTAGTATATTCATGTATAAACTTATATGTAATAGTACATTTAACAAAGTTCATTCATACTTAATTATCTAAATTTTAGAAACCTCACATATTTTTCAATATTGTATCATGATAAATAATATTTTTTATTGGAAAAGATTGCTCAAACAAGTCTATATAAAACCAATGTAAGATCATGGCAGCTGATTAGACATATAACCAAATTCTATGTGTTTAGATTGAAGAGGAAGGAATAATTTTTGCTAATGATAATACTATATCAAAACAACCCAAAGTGTAGTTTGTCTACTTCACAAGAGAAAATAAGAGAACATTGGAGAATCAACTTATATGTTTAAAGATTTAACTTGATCTTTCTCATTTATTTTGTTTCTCTTTAGAAGATCTAAAACCTTTAACACATGTTTGCATGTGTCTCCCTTCTTTGCCCATTGATAGTCACACACATGCAAATCTGGTCCATATTTTCTAACAAGATACCATTATGTTGGAGTTGTTTGGATTCTTATCTGGTATGTGTTAGGGAGGAGATCATATAGATAACAATTTGTATCTGGTATTTTTTTTTACCTCTCTAATGCAGTTGTGTAATATCGTTCTTTTTTGAAGTTAGTCAGAAACCAAATAATTGCAAATATCTTTTATTTTTATAGAATGGCTCTACCCTATGAAGAAGTGTATGGATAAGCCAATCCGTTCTCCTCGTGTACCTCTTAGCACGATCACTTAAATAGTGACTCTTGATGTGGCAATGGTATGACTCTATGGAAGCATTGGTTTCTTGATTTGCATGAGGGAAACTTCTATAGTTTTTTGCCCACATTGTTATACAAACCCACAAAATGATGTCTTAGTATAAATAAAAAACAAGTTAAACGATGTAAATTCATACGAAATCATAATGAATAATTCAATGAGCTTACCAATACGAGTTTCATCATGACACCAATTTTTTGAAAGTAATCAATAAATTTCTTCTCCTCTTTGAATTCCTCCATGAAATTTGTTATTAGATGAGTAGTGATGTTTTCATTATCACTCATTGCATACATTATCTCACCCAATCTATCAAACATATTAATCCCAACATCCTTATTACTGACATACCTGGATTATAAAACATAATATCAAGCTATGAAATTCAAACATGTAATGTTCAACTATTCCATGTATTTTAATAAAATATTAACTTACATGTATACATTCTTCAACCATGCCCTACGTACATGCCAAATAAATAACAATACCTGAAAATCAAAGGATAATCTACAAGTTACGAGGATAAGTGTAATGTTCAGTTTTTTGTAGACCAAATATTAAGCAATTACAATGAGTTAACTTTAGTTTAAATAAAATATTAAGGCCAATAAAAACTTGATTGCTTCAATCTTGACACTAGCATCGTCTGACATAAATGCATTGGAATTCCAATCTTCTTTACATTGTTTCCCTCTTTTATAAATTTTTTTCATCCATTCATTTATATATTCGATTTTATTTCTTGAGGATATGGCCCATGCAACAGGTATACCAGCCTCTTGTTCATTGAATACAAGCAAGGTATATAACTAATACTACACATGAATAAACCATAAATTAGTATATTTTTAGTAGAATAAATTAATTATTTTATTAAGATCCATAAATATAATTAACATTGTTTTACTTACACCATATTTATTCGTTGAGAATGTTTACCATCATTTCTCGCATCCAGGGTGTTTGGATGCCTATAATAAATGGAATATTTTCCACATTGTTTGGTCTTTTATTATAGAATAAGTTGTCTTTCTCCTCTATATGCCACATGCTTACACTTTTAAAATCATCTTCATTTTTTTGGGATCGAAGTGAGCATACTCTATTCCATGCATTCAAAACATCTTTCCTCAACAAATATGTGTCCCTCTTATTCATCAATTGAGTCAAACTAGGGTCTAAATAGTGTTGTTCACATATTGTGTCAATTCCCACCCCCATTAGCAATAATGATTCAATATACGATTTGCATTCATTTGACAACCTTGGTGCAACACTACTCCTTGGATCACCAGAAGGGTCATCTTTTCCATGACAAAATTCACTTTTAGCATCACAATGACTAAAATCATTATATGTAATAACTACAACATTTGGTCTACCATACATAACCTTAAAACGAAAGTGAGTTCATCAACCCCATTTGTGGATAAACCTTCGTTTCCTTTTCTTGTTTTTAGAGTTATTTCTTTTGTCCTCGGGGCCAATAGCACACCGATAACTATTTTCACATGTACACAATATATATATATATATATATATATTAATTGATATAACAAATAGAAAATATAAGTTTTGACATGCTTCATTATTATATTAAATCTAAGCAAACCTTGAGTACATCTTCGTTGCTTGGTCGTCAGGTTGTATCAAGTTGGTCTTTCTATTCAATTTGCGTACAAATGTTGTCTCTGTACTATCCAATAAACCTTCTCCTTTGACAAAGTGAGGGAGTCTTTCATGAGGGATTGCAACACATATGTCTATCTCACTATTGTCACCTCCAATAGGTGTCCATTCAAGGTCAACACTTAAGAAATGATTTCCTTGGTTGGGAATGTCTTGCACATCTAGAGAAATGAGTGATTCCCATTTATTTGGCTTACCCATTCTGAATAATATTAAGATGGTTAGTGGACCTCTATTTTGTTCAAATATGTATTTAAAAAATTAAATCCTCTACCATAAATTCAAGAATATAAACAAACATGAGAATATTATCATCCTAAAATTCAATCGAACCCCAATGAATTTACAAATAAGATTATTTCTCTAAAAAAACTTTTACCAAAAATTCAATTTACAAATAAGATCATATGGGACAATGTTATGATTTGGGATGATGTTTAGATTTTGCATGATAGGTTGGCATGATTTAAACTACACGATTTGTTCCCACAACATAATTTTTACATTAACATAGTGTATTAATAATAGACCTACTTGTACCCTTAACAATGGCATCAATGATCCAAACCAAACATACAATTATTTTATACGATGACTTCAATTCCATTGACACAACACATTATTACTTGGATAAATTTGTGAAATTTCTTTATACACTAACACTCATAAGCCTAGGATTGTAAAGGAAACTATTGGTATAAATGATGCAGATTCTTGGAAAGAGGCTATGGATGAAGAAATGACAACATTAATTAAAAAAGTAACACATGGGAGATTTATTATATTTTCCAAATGGACATAAAATTGTTGGATATGAACATATGTTCAAGAATAGTAAAATATAGTAAAAGAAATGAGGCTATTGGTAAAGGAAGCTGGTGATATTGATAGTAAAAGATCCATTAGTGATAGGAAAAGGTGTCTCAACTTTACATTCGTTTAATGCTCATTTTAATATATTTTCTATGCATTTGCTATTTCATATTCTAGTGAATTTTTTTCTTGTGGGAGAGTTCACATCCTATGTGGAGGATCCTAAAATTTTTTAGTGATTTTTTGGCCTCAACACTTTTAGGTGGCATAGTTTGGCCATGTGTCAACAATTTATGTTGTGTCAATTCATGATGAAGGGAGTTATATATAAAAAATTCTATTGTGTGTAAGAGCATATAAGAGGGAGTTTACATTGGAATCTTGATTAGAATTATGATAGGTTGTTACACTTGTCATGGAGCATCATTTTGGATTTTGAATGAGAACAATTGGGGCACCTAAGTTTGGGTGGTCATATATGACAAGTTATGAAAATGCTAGAGGTATTTAAGGAATATGTTAAAAATAGCTAGGAAGACCAAGACCAAAGAGGGGCATTGGAATTTGAACCCAAACAATTAATGCATATGTCTCATGTGTTTGCAAGTAGTTTCCCCAAACCATTCATGGTTTATATTTTTTTACTTCATCAATTTATTATTGCTTGGGTTTGTAGTATGTATTATTAATTTTAGGTACTATTATGTTGTCATATTTATTCTAGTTAAATATATGTTGGTGATACTCCTATTATAGATTTCTCTACAAGTTTATTGCATTCCTCTGGCTTACTAAAGAATGCATTGGGTTGCTTTGGAATTGGAGTGTGGATTTTTTTCTCTAAAGGATTTTTCCCACATACATTTGTGTTGTGGTATATTGCTTATTTTATGTTATATATGTTTCTACTTTTATAGTTGAATTTTTTTAAGAATTTGCACAAAAGTCTCCTCATTAGATTGGTTTAGGAAGCATTTTCATGTACTTTTATTCCTTTTAGTGATGGAGGGTTCTCTTTAGGCATTTCTTCATCTAAAATTTGTTTCAGATTGAGGTTTAGAGAATTTGGGAAAAGACATAAAAAATGATTTCTAAAATATTGAAATTTATAAAATATAAACAATATTTGATTAAAAAGAAAATAAATTCTTGACGTGTTACATATCCTATGATGTGGCATTTAAAGAAAGACTAGAATAGAATTTAGAAATATAAAAAAATATGGAAGATGCTCTTCTGTTTTGGTCTCTTTGTAGTAATCAATTGTGGTTGTTGGTGGTAAAAATGTGTGTGCCAAGGGGATTTTTCCTTTATGTTGTATATAAAATGTTTGCCTTAGGTGTAACACAATCATGTTATAGTGAAATTTTATTATTTTGCCTCTTTTTTCCCCCAATTCAATGCACTCACCCCCTTAGGTTTTCTTCCCTTCTTAGTTGACTTATTCCTAACTTGCTAAGTATGCATGATAATTTATTTAATCAAAATAATAATCAAACACTATATTGTCTAGTATGCTAGGATGACCCATTGTGGTTTTAGGAAATCAGTTTTCTCTTTTCCTAAGAGATCCTCTCACATGCCATTGGTGGTCCCCAAACTAGGTAACAAGATTCATAGCTTGCTAGTTGAGCTAAAAAAATCAAAAGAAATGAATACAAGAAAAATAAGAAAGAAAATGAGAAAATGTTAAAAAATAAATAAATAGTGAATTAGGCATCTCTACTAATTCTTTAGATGTTTAAATAGCAATGAAGTTATGCCTTGAGTGTGACTAGAGATAACTCTAATAGGGATATATATGCTTGGATAGTAGCATTGAAACAATGTCCAAGCATGTGTTAGGAATAATTGTATTTATGTGCCTAGTATCCTTTTTAAAATGTCAATTCAAAGTCAACATAGAAATGAGTAATTGAATCATGAACACACAAGATTTGATTAATAGAACCTAGTTCCTACTCTAAGTCTAATTTTTTTGAGACATTCTTAGCATCACTTATAACATGATTTTATCTTATTTATTTTTTCATTTCTAACAAAAGATAATGGATATTGAACTCTACAATTTTCTCTACTAAGAATCACCATTTGTTCTACCTATATAGGACACCCAATTTTCCCTTGAAATTTGCAACCCATTTTTTTTACCCTCCATACTTGTAGTGTTTTTAACCAAACCTTATGCATGCCCCTTTGTTTATTTTGATTTTTATTCATGATTCTCATTAATAACTAATCAAAAATACATATATATACTTGTAAATATATTTCTATGTCATCTAAGTTATCTATTTTATTTTTAGGGCTTTTAAATTCTAATCTCGTGTATTTTATTTTTCTCCACAAGTTAATAATCATTATCAATTCAAATTTAATTACGTCTTTATTTCCAAATACATTTTACATTTGAATTCCATAAGTCTCCTAAAATCTAAATAAACCACATTTAATCGAGTTCTTTAAATATGTTTTTATCTTCTTTTAAATGTGTTATGTTAATGCTCTGTGATTTTGGGTTTTTGTTATGAAATTCCAATGATTTGTCGCTTAAGCTTATTTTATTTAACGTATCAGGGGGATGTTAGGGTATAATCAATCTTAACCCACTTTTACTATTAAAGTGCACCATAATCCGTAATACACAATACACTTTTCCTAGTGCAATACTTTTTTGGTTCTAGGTTAATGGGATGTTAATGTTTAACTAATTATATAAGAAAATAATGAAGATACAAAGATTTCAAAGATATCAAAATAATTAAATATAATAAAATAAAAATTTCCCACATGTGGATGATTGAATTCTCTCATAGATATTTGTACATAAATGAATTGATCAAAGTTAAAATCTACCAAATTTCAAAATATTTGCAATGCACATAGACAAAAAAATGTGTGCATAGATGAAAGATTTAATAAACTAAAAAAATAAGTTATTTCATATTATAATACAATGAACTATTTTTTTATAGAGATCCGACCAAAAAAAAATGGGAACACTATTAAAAAAAGGATGTGCATGCCCTGTAAAACATGAATCGCTTACCCACTAGCCATATTACATTTCATGGGCATCATTGTGTGTTAAATGATAATTGTTCATATCACAAAATGGTGCACTCACATCAATTCTTTATCGTAATGAAATCATAAAAAGTGTATTTGCTCCATTATTTTACCCTTGTGAAATCATATGTAATGGGTTTTGAATAATAGAAATAAATGATGTAAAATCTCCTACAATATTGAAATCATATGTAATGGGTTTGGAACAGGAAAAACAAAAGATATAAAAAACAATATTGAAAGGAACCTGGCTATTCCTTTATGGCAGAAATAAAACCATAGATTGGTCGCTCCTCCATAAATATGAAATATCCAGCTATGTATGGAAGCAGAAATGAAACTAGAGAGGACCTAAACACAGAGTGGAGCGAAAAATTAAGGCACAACAATAAATTTAGGCGGGACAACAAGTTAAGTTTAGGTGGCAATATTGATAGTAGTTAGCGAATAAATGCTTGACCTCCCATTAATGGACCCATCCAAAAGTGAACAACTTGGCTGGTGGTGTTGTAGTTAACAATGGGAAATTTAGTCGAGACAACGATTTCAATTTACCTGGTGGTTGCGAATAAATTTGGCGCGTCCCACATTAATATCCTACTAGCAGCTATTTTCTAGCAGCATGAGGTTTGACGAACTTGGATGCTACGGATAGCAGACTGGTCGGTATGGGCTAATAATTGACAGTTAGCAACAGGTATGAGGACATGGCAAGCCATGGGATGCCCATCAATGCCTCTGGTGGATTATGTTGCCTCTATAGCTAGTGCCTTAGTACAAAGGGAAGTGATCATGCCTTAAATGGTAGTCACATTACATTACATAGAAGGCACCTCAAAGAAACTCACTAAAGATCTTTCAAGGGCACACTCCAAGAGAGACACAGATGATAATATTTTGCAAAAGAAATTTTTTGTAGGCAATAGTGGATTAGCATGGAATGACAATAGTGGCAAGATTGTAAAAAAGCATTATTAAGAGTAGTACATTTGGTGCCCTCAAATTACATGTTATGCTTTGATCTAGGGGTTGCAATGCAGAAGTTTTCAACTTCAACACTTCAAAAGCAAAAAACATACTGCTGATGAGGTTCATCAAGTAACATCAAAATTAATGAATGCACCCCATGTGTTCAACCAACTATTAGCCGTGGAAAGCCCTCATACATATTTGCTTGATGCTACCAAAGTTCATAGAAAAGCAAAAAAACGTGAAGAGTAACAAAGCCATCAAAAGCTGGGAGTAGCATGCCAACTGGTCTTGGTTGATGAAGCAAAATGAAAAGCTAATAAAGAACAAAGGATTCAAATGGTGTGGAAAAACCAATACAAGAGATCAGAGCGGTTGTGGTGGAGTTGTTGTGGCAAACCTCAGGAAAAGCAACGTTCAGGATTCTGGATTTAATTTGAGTCTGATGCAATAAAAGGAGCAGTTTAAGATTCATGATCATTTAAGAATTCAATTCAATGAATGATCTTCTACAAACAGATGATGAGGTCACATGTACAACCATGCTTCAACTGCTACAAGGAGGGGTTTGTGTTCGATTTGATGTTGTAGGTGTTGTGGCCACGGTTTTGATGTGCTATATGGATCAGAATGATGGTTCAGGAATGAAGGAGGAGGATTATACTAATGTTGTGTATGGAGCTTTTGTGATTTATACTTTGATAATCACGAGCCTCTCTTTTCTCCATGTGATGCATATGCAAATTTTATAGAAGTTTACCCTAAGTATGAGGAGTCTCTACATGCAGATGATATTAGAGGCAAATAATATGACCAATTAAGGATGAATGATCTTGTTTGCATGTTTTGTCTCAGCATGTGATTGTTTTCTCACCTTCAGTAACAACAAAAAAAGCAGATCTCATAACAGTAGTGAAGAATGAATCTCAACAAACAAATATAAAAGGGGATTGCCACAATAAAATGACAATGAGATAGCCTCAGAAATAGGGGAACTTACAGTTATGGCCTTTTGCAAGTTTGTATGTCTACAATAGTTGAGGCTGGTAATGAGCAGCTTGTTATAGTTTTTGAATCAAAATCAGGATAGTCATAAATAAGAAGGGGGCAACATAGTGAGTGTGACAGTTAGCCACACATAAATCAGAGCCATAATCATGCAAGAATACAAGGGCAATATTTTATGCTTCATCATGAAAACCTTTAAGGAACACAATCACTTTCAATAATGGAGAGTACAGTCTTATCAGGAAATGACTGTGTAATGATAGTTAAGGGGGGTGAGTAAGAGGGTAAGTTTTTTTTTTTAAATGTGAGGAGGACAATATTCACAAAATCAAAGGGCAGTCATCTTGAAATACTAATGAAGGACAGTCCAGGATGACAAGTATCATTAGGTGGGTAGATCCGTGTTTCCAAGTTTTGTACAAGGTGGAAAATCTGACAATACAATGCAAGTGACAGTGAAAATAAATGAGGAATGAAATTCATTCCAAGGTTCCAACACGAGTTTCACTTCAATGAAAGGAGAGTGGGCAGTCATGGAATGATAGTGTGCCATCTTCAATGGACATACCTGCAATAAAGAAGCTTTAGGAAGACAACAAAGAAAGAGGCTTTCAAGAGTAAGGAGCAGTCACTGTATTTTAATGAATAAGGGCAGCCTATTGACAAAGAAAACATTGAAGACTCACTTTTACAAACAACTCTTTACATCATACAAGAGTATCTACGAGTTTTCACAAATTAGGTGACTTGTTCAGGACAATTTTCAAGCACCTGAAATCATGCAAATGGATCAGTTTAGAGCCCTTAAATTAAGGCTTTTTGGCCTTACACTCTCAACACTTTGAACATCATGCAAAGTATCAGTTAGGGGCCTAAAAGGAGGGAATTTTGGAGCAGAAACAATAGTTCCAATTCAGTTCAGGATCCTACATGGGTTGACCATCACTCAAGGGTGTTGAATAGGACAAATGAGAGGGGGGGGTGAATCAATTGTCACCAAATTAAATTCCTTAACCATTTACCGGAACTAATTCCAAATATTGCATAAATGATTTATCTATAAATGCAAAAACTGAAAGTCATCACATAAACATAGTAACACCAGATTTACATGGAAAATCCAATGAGGGAAAAACTACAGTGAGGATTAGCCCACACTATAGAGAATACCAAAATTGATTACAAAAGGCTCACTGCCTGAAATAAGGCTCACTTCTTGAGATAAGGCTCACTGCCCGAGATAAGGACTCACTGTCCATAGGGCTACAACTCGGATGACTCACTACCATAGAGATACAAAAGAAGATGGCTCACTGCCAGAGTACAAAATTATGGCTTACCGCCAAAAGTGAATTGATGAACCACACCTTTCTTATGCTAAATTCAGTTCCAGATGAAGCTCTATAAAGGTAGTAGTATATATCAGTAATCACTCAATATTTCTACTTTGATCACACACTTATTGTCTTCAACTGATTCACTTATTCTGATCTGTTGTATTCACACCCTTTTTTGTCTC
The DNA here is from genome assembly GCA_007115665.2 of Sequoiadendron giganteum. NCBI lineage: Eukaryota > Viridiplantae > Streptophyta > Pinopsida > Cupressales > Cupressaceae > Sequoiadendron > Sequoiadendron giganteum. Next base: position 398,141,552 of record CM021102.1, on the reverse strand, counting down.
TATATCCTTCTTGCATAACCTCACATCAATATATATTTCGAAGAGACACATATGCATATATATATGTATTTTACTCATTAATTAGGTCGGCCAAACATCCATAAAGTATTGCACACGCTAAGTCGGCCAAGATCTTCAAATATCCAAATCATAGTTTGTCACACAGTAGGAACCGGACCTAAAGACCAACACATCAGACCACATATAACGGTCATATTGAATGGGAAATAACTCCTGGTAAATGAGTCATACATATAGTACTATGTTGACATCAATGACAACCTATAGAAATTAATGCCAACCATTTGATGCAATCTTCAATCTTCAACAATCTCCCCCTTTTCATTGATGGCATCACAAGATGTGAAAAGCCAACAACAACAACCTTTGTAAATATTTTGATGAGATGAAATGATTTTTCAATTTTCACATGCTTCCTTTCTCCCCCTTTGACATCAATGAATTTTTTTTTCAAGTATACCGCAACTATATGTTCTAACTACTCCCCCTATCAAAATTGTTCTTCGTGCAAAAAGTGTTTCCTCTGACTCTTTATCTCTTTATCTCTCCCTTTACTTCAATTTTTTTTACAAAAAGGTTATCAAAAATGATTCTTTACCTTAATCCTTCTAAAATATTTCCTTGTATTTTTCTTTCCATTCCAGAAGACATCTCTTCTAGGAATCCACTACCTTCTTGATGAGTAGACAAATATTGTTGTTCTTTGCTATTGAGTCAATTGTTTCTAGAAGAGTATTTGGAATAGCAATATTTTGTGCATTGTTCTCAGCATGCACCAGGAGACTGGAAAGTTGTTCCAATCTTAACTCAATTATCTATTTGACTTTCCAAAAGGTCTTCACAATACTGTCCCTCTTTACCACTCTTTACCATAATGACTGCAAGATCAAATTGTAAGGAATTGGTCCTTTTCTTTTGCGTTCCATCCTTGTCATTAAGAACATCATATGTTTTATTATGATATTGCTATCAGGATTCAACTGTGTAGTTTTCAATTCAAACTCATTGACCCATGATTCATGAGTAGTGGTTCACAAGAACCCATCTCTCATGATAATGAATGGTCCACTTAGCACTCATTGCATCTAGGTGATGCTCACAGAGGTGAAGCATTGGTTCATCCCGGGAGGTCACCCATCCCAGTATTGCTCCAGCTCAAGCGCGCTTAACCATGGAGTTTCCCCCAAGGTTAAGCCCACTTAGCTTGCTACCCCATTTGCAAAACCTTCAGCAAGTGTTGTGCCTTATGAACCATTCATTATAGGGCCTCTTTAGCTCATAAATTGATAAGTAGGAGGTTTCTTCCACATCATGTCAAATTATGATATTGCTATCAAGATTCAACCATGTAGTTTTTGAGTCAAACTCATTGACCCATGATTCATGAGTAGTGGTTCACAAGAACCCATCTCTCATGATAATGAATGGTCCACTTAGCACTCATTGCATCTAGGTGATGCTCATAGAGGTGAAGCATTGGTCTGTCCCAGGAGGTCACCCATCCCAGTACTGCTCCAGCTCAAGCACGCTTAACCACAGAGTTTCCCCCAAGGTTAAGCCGACTTAGCTTGCTACCCCATTTTCAAAACCTTCAGCAAGTGTTGTGCCTTATGAACCATTCATTATAGATCCCCTTTAGCTCATCAATTGATAAGTAGGAGGTTTCTTCCACATTGTGTCAAATTATGATATTGCTATCAGGATTCAACCGTGTAGTTTTCAAGTCAAACTCATTGACCCATGATTCATGAGTAGTGGTTCACAAGAACCCATCTCTCATGATAATGAATGGTCCACTTAGCACTCATTGCATCTAGGTGATGGTCATAGAGGTGAAACATTGGTCCGTCCCAGGAGGTCACCCATCCTAGTACTGTTCCAGCTCAAGCGTGCTTAACCACGGAGTTTCCCCCAAGGTTAAGCCCACTTAGCTTGCTACCCCATTTGCAAAACCTTCAGCAAGTGTTGTGCCTTATGAACCATTCATTATAGAGCCCCTTTAGCTCATCAATTGATAAGTAGGAGGTTTCTTCCACAGCGTGTCAAATTATGATATTGCTATCAGGATTCAACCGTGTAGTTTTCAAGTCAAACTCATTGACCCATGATTCATGAGTAGTGGTTCACAAGAACCCATCTCTCATGATAATGAATGGTCCACTTAGCACTCATTGCATCTAAGTGATTCTCATAGAGGTGAAGCATTGGTCCATCCTGAGAGGTCACCCATCCCAGTACTGCTCCAGCTCAAGTGCGCTTAACCACAGAGTTTCCCCCAAGGTTAAGCCCACTTAGCTTGCTACCCCATTTGCAAAACCTTCAGCAAGTGTTGTGCCTTATGAACCATTCATTATAGAGCCACTTTAGCTCATCAATTGATAAGTAGGAGGTTTCTTCCATAGCGTGTCAAATTATGATATTGCTATCAGGATTCAACCGTGTAGTTTTCAAGTCAAACTCATTGACCCATGATTCATGAGTAGTGGTTCAAAAGAACCTATCTCTCATGATAATGAATGGTCCAATTAGCACTCATTGCATCTAGGTGATAATAGCACTCATTGCATCTAGGTGATTATCATGAGAGATGGGTTCTTGTGAACCACTACTCATGAATCATGGGTCAATGAGTTTGACTTGAAAACTACATGGTTGAATCCTAATAGCAATATCATAATTTGACACGTTGTGGAAGAAACCTCCTACTTATCAATTGATGAGTTAAAGGGGCCCTATAATGAATGGTTCATAAGGCACAATACTTGTTGAAGGTTTTGCAAATGGGGTAGCAAGCTAAGTGGGCTTAACCTTTGGGGAAACTCCGTGGTTAAGCGAGCTTGAGCTGGAGCAGTACTGGGATGGGTGACCTCTCGGGACGGACCAATGCTTCACCTCTGTGAGCATCACCTAGATGCAATGAGTGCTAAGTGGACCATTCATTATCATGAGAGATGGGTTCTTGTGAACCACTACTCATGAATCATGGTTCAATGAGTTTGACTTGTAAAATACACGGTTGAATCTTGATAGCAATATCATAATTTGACACGCTGTGGAAGAAACCTCTTACTTATCATCATATGTTTTTCCAATAGAGTTCAGTTCATGCTCAATACTATCAATTTTTATTCTCTAATTTCCAATAGTAGTAGGCCACCATAGACAATACTTGTACACACTGTTTACACTCTTGATGCAGGTTTTTAGTTCATTTATGCTCTCAGTCAACTTCTTCTATACATTTTGACATCTTCCTTCCATAGCCAATTAAATTTCATCTTTTTATGTTGTTTCGCTAGGTGACCGTTCCCTTCATTTTTCTTCAATCTGCTCAATCAATACTTCTGGTAAAATACTTGTCAATTCGCTTAGATCAATATAATTATGAATTATGTAAATGGCCAAAGCATATGTAATCTCATCCTATTCATATGATGATCAGGATAACCATATATCTCCAATTTTCTTCAATCCATATTTAACACCTTTTCTTTAGTAACATCTTCTTCGTCATCATTTGTTGATACCAAACCAAATGCTTCTACAATTTTTGCTTCCTTTTCTTCTTCCTTCTCCTCTATCTTCAGCTTCTTTATTTTCTGAGGGGGACATGAACTGATTATTCTTACTTTCCTCTTTCTAGAAGAGAATCCTACTTCAGACATCATAACCGGATTGGAAACCACACCAAAATTCCATGCATTTATTTTGATTTCAAAATATTCTTTACAAACCTTTTCCTTTTTTGCTAGACAATTTAGATATCAGTAAACTTGCTTCCCAACAGGTGTAGTTGACTTCCACACAACTTTTTATTTCAATGGTAATGAGTTCAGAAAATAAATCATCAAGCATATAACCAAAGATCCAAAGTGAAAAGGATAATTGTCATTCTTTGTCATTGTTATATTTTCCATTAATTGATTTCTCAGCAACTCACACAAGTCAAATCCTCCTTTTTCTCAACAATTTGATGTGCAACATAAACAATAATCACTGAGGTAGAACCTTCCCTATTCCTGAAATAAATCTTACATGAGATGCCATTGTTATATTTTCCATTAATTGATTTCTCAGCAACTCGCACAAGTCTAAATCCTCCTTTTTCTCAACCATTTGATGCACAACATAAACAACAATTGCTAAGGTAGAACTTTCCCTATTCTTGAAATAAATCTTATATGAGATGCCATATGCCACATACATTATTACTGGGTCAATTATGGTGTGAATTATGAGTTCCCTTTGATCTCATGTTACCCCAGTTAGGGCTTCAACCTCTTTGTTCTTTATAGACTTCTTGACTAGAACGGTTCCATTACTGCATAATCTTGTTACTACTACAATTGCTTCTTTCGTGATTTCATAAGGTTTGTCAAAGAACATCTAATCACCTTGAATTTTGCTTAAAATAGCCTAAACAATGTCCACATTCACAAAGTATGGAAATTCGCTCCAAATGTTTAAACCCTTGTACCCTAAATTCTTAACCATTTGCATTTTCTCAACTGAAAGAGAAGTCTCAAGATTCCTAATCTTTTCATGATCAAATTCATCAATATGTTACTTACTCAATTTTTGTAATTCATTGTTGCGCGGATTGAATATTACCATTACCTTTGACTACATTGCTTCAACCTTGTTCTCCGTACTTTCCCTTGCTAAAAACCTAACTCTTTTACTTCTCAACTCTTTCACTTCAAAATGAAAATGACTACTCCATTTTCCTTATTTAACTTATCGTTTTTAGGGTTTCATCATAAAGGATAATTTATTGCTTGTGTCATCATCATCTGTACTTTAGTCTATCAATTCCTCCTTCCACCAAAGTTGTCAGTCATATTGTGAAATGCACTGTAAGAAAAAAGAGCTCTGCAATTCTTCAGTATTGCTTGTTTTCTAATGAAATTTTCTTCATTGCCTTCAGAATGAAAGTTTTCATCACATATCCTTGTGTCATCGCATGACACTTCTTATACTAGGGGTTTGATATATTTTTCTATGACTGCTCCTCCTGAAGCCATTACTGGATTTAGTTCATAGAAGGGGCATCTGCACCAGATTCAGATACAGTATTATTTGATTTTCCCTTGTTCTCAGGTTCATCTTTATTTCTCCAAATCTTTGCCATTTCTTTCATCACTTCCTCCAAATTTACCTTGCTTATAAACTTGTTCTTTTGTTCTAGATTCGGTTTCTTCCCAACTTTGTTCTTACAAAATTTTGATAAATGTTCTGGTTTGTTGCAAGAGTGGCACACAACAAATATTTGATCAAGAGAGTTTGTATTCATCTTTGTCCTGCACTAGTTAGCCTTGTGTCCAAAAATATTGTACATGTAACAGTAACCTTGGAATGAATGAAACCTTCTATCGGTATTGAATCTGTTCATCATTTTCTGACTTCTACATTTGGCAAATTTATGTCCAAACTTGTTACACACATAACATTGTCCAGCAAAGAATTTTGAATTAACCTATTTTGATTCATCATACTTCTATATTTTGCTGCTCTATGTCCAAATTTATTGCACGAGTAACAAAAGCCATTAAAAGATGGGTACCTTTGATTATTAGGTTGTTGGCTGGGTATCCTTTCGGTATTGATCCTGGTAGAGCTTTTGAATTTTTCCATAATTCTAAGTTGGTTCTATGTCCTGTCTAGCTATCACCCTAGTTGTTGGGGGGTCAATGTTAGGGTTTAAGGGTTATTACCCTTACTTCAATTTTTCCTACCGAATAAACCCTTGCGTTATATTTTTGTGTTGATCTGTTCCTCTGGGTTGTAGGTCGCTTAAGTCATCGACTGAGCCTTTCTCGTCGTGCATTTACCGACCCCTTCTTACCTGGCCCTTCTATCTCCTTGGTGTTAGGACTAAAATAATTTTGCCTAATGTCAGGTTGGGACATTTCCAAATGTTAGACTTAGGTCTAAATTTATACCTTGAGGCTCGCCCCTTGTATGCCTAGGCGGTCCCCTTGTTATAAATAATATTGTTGCACGTGTAGGTGTGTGAACTACTGGATCGATGCTCTTAATCTCGACCATTCCTCACAGACCTCACAGGTCTTCTTGATGACATCACCAAAGTGTTGCAAGGTATGCGAGTGGTTGCCACTTCTCAAGTACGGTGATGGGGCCCAATCTGAATTCGCCAGTGGTGTGCATTAAGGCTATCAAATCGATGGATGTCGTATGATAATGAGGGTTGATGAGGATTAATTATGGCCATTCCTTGCGGACCACGCATGATTAAAAGAATCATCTTAAAACTGTTGTGAGGTGTGTGATCTGACAACACATGTATTCACCTAGCAATACAGGATGCTTGGTTCGGGCCCACAAGCGGTGACTGTGTTTACTGATTGGGAGGTGTACTATTGGCTGATGAGCCTACCATGTGGTAACATGGGATTTAAAATTGTGCTTGACTTGATCTGAGTCGTTCGCAATGCCAACTCGCTTGCGCATCAATGGTCCTGGTTCAAAATAATGAATCGATCATGTGAAGACTGTTTACACTCTGTAAGTGACTCACATTAATGGCGCATATTTCTCAATGGAGATCATCCTGATTTCCATGCATGCGAGCGATATTTTCTTGGCAATCATGATGGCTTTTCATGCCATTTTCCATACACCTGAATTTTAATAGTAATGAAATTAACGTAAGCCAGTGGTCGCTTGCTTGTACTACAATTTGGACATTAATAGTTGCTGCACCAGTTTGCTCTATAAATGTTTGTTGATAGTTTACTTACATCATTGCAATTCCAAGTCCATTTTCATCTGTGCTACTGCATTAAGTAGTTGCTATTCTTGCAAGGTTTTGGGTACTAGTGTAGAATGAGCAAGTCTATTGCCTTAGATTCACCATTACGCAGGAGTGCGAGGATGAGTGCAAGGAATTCTCAGCAGGAGGTAAAGTCTGGTGCTCCTAGAGCTACTAAAGAAGATGCAAGGCCTCTCCCAAGTCTGGTTAGGAGCAGTCCTCGACTTAAAGCTCGGGTTATGCAAGTTGAGGTAATGGGCCACGAAAAAGAGAAGCTAACTACCGAGCATGTTGTAAAATCTATGGTTGAGCCAAAGTGTGGACAATATGAGTCACCCATTGAAATCACTGGTGGCTATGATGATGATAGTTCTGAGATCGATTCAGACTATTGTAGCTATCTTGTGGCCATGACTAAGCTAGTCGATGTGGATTAGGAGGTCCTTGAGGTGACCCCAGTTGCTACAATGATGTCGTGTGTTGGTCCTATGTCTGGTGTTGAGAGTGGGGTTGACAAAGGTAAGGCTGCTTTTTCACCTCTCCTTGAGGCAAAAACACAAAGCGGTTGTTTGTACCGTGGCCATGTTGCTGGTTCAAGGTCCGTGCGCTGATGTGTTATTGGTTCTTCTTTTTTGTGTTGATGTGATAACTTTTTGGGTGTGACATGGTGGATGGTGATAGGGTCCTGATTGTTTTTTTGTTCCAGTTAGATGGTACCAATTGGTTACAGGGTTGTAACCATTTTGATTCCCCTATGTTTATTTTAATGATTACATCAAGTGGCGGGGAATGGTGAATTTCAGATGGAATTTCATTTTTTTTGGTCGAAATGAAATTCGGTTAAAATGTATTGGCAATGGGCCTGAAGCTTGTTGCTCTCTTGGTCTAAAAAGGAGATTTCAAGGCTCACTGTCAGGGGTCATATTTCTGAATCTTAAGGTTTAGGTGGCGTATAGTGAATGCATATAATGCAAAATTCAAGAGGTTTTAGCTAGTAAATCATTTTGGGAAGGATATGTACATGGGATATTCGTAAATATGTTTTATGCAATTACTGATATCAAAAGAAATCTAAAAATTTAAGACAATTTCTCTCCTGTGTGTGTTATGACAGATTGTGAATGGAATTGTGAATGGTTCTTTCATTCATCTTCAATGGTATATTTGAATGTATGAGTCATTTTCTTGCTTTAACTTAATGAGTTAATCAAATGCTTGAAATGGAATTGTAAGTTTGTGGTAATATACTAAGGATTTGATAAGGAGTGTTGTTTTAAATATTTGAGAGTTCTTATGGTGTAAGGCATTGTGAGGATAGTTCACAGGTATCAGGGTTAAATCTTATGTGACTCCTGTCCATTTTAATGAGGCACTGGTTAATTCTTTCAGGGTTCTTTTACAAAAACTCAAATCGATCACCCGAGCATGTAGTTTCAATGTCATAACATTTCAATTAAAAATAAAAATTCATTCTATGATGAGATGCAAATCTCAACTAATCTTGTATTCCTAACATTAGGGGGTTATTTTCTCAACGGTCTACCAAGCCCTTGGTGAATGGCACCTATTTGCATCTATAGGAATTTTTCTATATGAGGAGTGTTATTGGGGCATGAAATATCATGTGAACACAAACATGAATACCCTCGTTGGTTTCGCAGAGCCTAAAGAGTAGATGTAAGGACCTAAACAACTTTTCCTATCAGTTGGACAATAATTAATGACAATTCTTGATTATAGAGGTTGGCCACCTTTTAGAGATTTTCAATGTTTAGCTGGGGAAAATAAAAAACACCAACAGATCCTTCTATTCTTACCTTGATAAGTATTTCCTTTCCTTTGACTATTCATTTTGTTGAAACTTGGATTAGTCTTTGAACTTTGTCCTTCTTCAAGTCTTAGACCACCTTTATCCTTTGTAGGCTTCTAAGATGAAATTAATTCATCAAGCAATCTCGAACTTATCTTGAATTTGTCTTCAAAACTTTTTGCCTTTTCTAGATCAGATTTAAGAGTTACTACTTCATGTTCAAGCTTGTCACATTTTTTAATCTTTTGATTGATAATTTATTTGCTTTGTTCAATTTCTAATTTCAGATTCTCTTCCACTCTTTTGCTTTGTTCAATTTTCATTCTTAGATTTTTAGCAGTCTCCTTTGCTTCTTTTAGTTCTTGATAAAATTATTTATGCTTCAACTTAATTTTTCGGATTTGATTTCTTAGTTTTTTAATACATTCACCAGCTTCCTTGACATTTTATTTCAAGTCTTCATTCTCAAACTTTGAGGTCTCTGTTCTTAATTCTTCATCTAAGTCAGATCCCTTCATAATTTAGTTCAACCTGCCAAGATCTCCTTCAAGTTGTTAAACTTATTCTAAAGGACCTCGCTTTGATACCAATTGTTGAACAAGACAACTGAAAAGGGAGGGTGAATCAGTTGTCACCAAATTAAATTCCTTAACCATTTACTAGAACTAATTCCAAATACTAAATAAATGATTTATCTATAAATACAAAAACCGAAATTCATCACATAAACACAGTAACACCAAATTTACGTGGAAAACCCAATGAGGGAAAAACCATAGTGAGGATTAGCTCACACTATAGAGAATATCAAAACTGATTACAAAAGGCTCACTACCTGAAATAAGGCTCACTGCTTGAGATAAGGACTCACTGTCCATAGAGCTACAACCTAGATGGCTCACTACCAAAAAGATACAAAAGAAGATGGCTCATTGCCAGAGTACAAAAGTTATGGCTTACCGCCAAAAGTGAACTGATGAATCACACCTTTCTTGTGCTGAATTCAGTTCTAGATGAAGCTTTGCAAAGGTAGTACTATATATCAGTAATCGCTCAATAGTTCTACTCTGATCACACACTTATTGTCCTCACCCGCTTTGCTTATTCTGATATACTCTATTCACACCCTTTTCTATCTCTATATCCTTCTTGCATAACCTCGCATAAATCTATGTTTTAGAGAGACACATATGCATATATATATATATATATGTATCTTACTCATTAATTAGGTCAACCAAACATCCATAAAGTATTACACGCACTAAGTCGACCAAGATCTTCAAATATTCGAATCATAGTTTGTCACACAGTAGGAAGTGAGCCTAAAGACCAACACACCATACCACATATAACGATCATCTTCAATGGGAAATAACTTCTGGTAAACAATTCATACATACAATACTGTGTTGGCATCAATGACAACCTGCTGACATTAATGACAACCATTTGATGCAATCTTCAATCTTCAACAAAGGGGTGTTTTGGTCACTTAATCACTCAATTTGCTCCAGTTTTGATGCCTCTTTTGCTTGATTTTCAAGCTTGCATGACCAAAGAAGAATCTTTCACATGAATAGATCAAGGAGATCATCTTCTTCAATAAAGTCATTCATTCCAGTCAACTGAAGGTCATTCCAAGATTCCTTTCAACATATAATGCAAACTCCAATCATTCTTTGGGCGGGTTCTTGATTCTTCTTCTCATTTTGAGTTGAGAGATATTATTGTAACATAATTTTTTGAGTAATTCTTAGTTTATTTTCATGTAGTACCAACTTTTTCTTTGAAATCAATAAAGAAAAGAGTTATTGGTCCTATTTGAAGCGTTCATTTTGCATTGTGGATGTATGTTCTTGTAGATTTTCATTGTGGTTCATGTGAATCCTTTGTTTTCTTCCTCATCTAAGCAATCTATTTTGAATGTTTGTCATATTAAATCAGGTCATATGCTATGTCAAACCAATTTTGAGCAAAAATTGATGTGTAAACTAATTTTACCTTCAAAACAAAACTGAAAATTAAAACCATCATGTGAAACAGTTACGATTTTATGCAAAATCTAAATTTTGAACATCATAACCAACAAATTTTGATTCAAAGTTATAACTCAAGGCTTTAGTTTTTTCATTCCAAAATCGTTGGTGTATCACCTCCTAGAATTAAATTTACATTTCCAGAGAATATTTCTATCCCTTTTCCAATTAGATACATTTGTTTTTATAGGAGATTCAAAGGGGAACCAACCCATAATCTGGAGGTTCATCCTCATAGTAGGTCACCCACAACTTGAGTTTGATCCTATGTTGCACAGGATTCCTAAGTTTCACACTTAGCTAAAGGGTGCAATCCTTCGTGACAACAATAATACTTTTTGGTATAGAGACAATCCTACTTATGAGAATTACTAGCAATATGAAGAGTATGAAGAACCTAAAGTAATTAGCATAAGGTACAACTAGACCATATAAATCAAGGTAAAATTATGACCAAGAAATAGTTAAATGAAGAGAATTACTAGCTAGAATTGAGGTTGAGAAAGGTAGGGATGATCTCATAACTAGAATTGAGAATATAAGAAATATTAATCAATAAGATAGAAGAGGAATTGAGAATCTTAGTGGTAGAAGAAGACTTCGTAGAGATGTTAACAATAAGAGATGTGTTCATAAGAGGCCTCCTTTGAAATTGGATAGGTACAAATAGTTGAATCTCCACTATAATGCCTAGATATTCAAATTTTGTTCCAAGATAGATCATATCAAAGCTCCGTAAATTTCAAGGGAATATCATAGTCTTAGGAGAGGGTCATTTGAAGACAATTGATAATGTGAGTGAGTAATTTAGAAATTGAAATAGAACCAAATGTAATGCAAAATAAACCTTTCCAAATTATCACAAAACTTAGATAGATCTCAACAAATGAAAGCAAAACAAGATAACAATCATAAGCAATAAACTCAAAAGTTACCATAAACCTCCATTATTGAATAATTTTCTTCTTGATGTATTGGGATGTGGATGCTCTCTTTGCTTGAATATCACCAAATTGACAACATGTGCCTAGCTTGAACGATAATAGATTATGGATAAGGGAAGTGCCTAAATTTATAGATTTTTAGAATGGGAAATGGATGGCCAAGATCTAATCATGAGATCAAGGGTGGAGAATGATTGAGAGAAATTACCTAGGATCTGGGAGATGATGAAGGGTGGAGATGAAGGTAGTTAGAACTTGCATGGTTAGGATGAATTTACTAAGTTTAGTAAGTAGTTAAGGACATGAGGGAAGTTAGGGACATGTGCATCTAGGGAGGCTAGATTCTAGAGTTATGTTGAGAGCACAAGGACAAGTGTTCCTAGGTCCCCTTTATTCTTGAAAGGTGGTGAGGGAAAATAGGCTTAATTAAATAATAATATTATTTAATTATTTTAGCCACATGGGTGAGGTGGATAATAGGTGGAATATGAAATTATTCATTTATTTATTATGATGAGATGGGAAAAGGTGGTTAATTAGATAATATGATTATTTAATTAAAGTATGAAACTTTAGGTGAAAGAGATATGTCCTAGGTTAAGTAGGATTAGGTGATGGGATATAGGTTTAAGTGATGAAATCAATTGATTAGGGATTAGGTGATAGGTTTGGTGATGATGAATAGTCCTAGGGAATATTTTAGGTGTCTATAAATAATTTAACTGATGATTATGAGATTGAAGATGAAGATGTATTGATGAATTTATTTGTTCAATCTTTAGATATATTTCCAGGGAGTGGTATAAAATCCTATCTAATGGAAGTTTTAGAGCTTGGGAAAAGTTTCAAAGAATCTTTAGAGAATAATATGGTGAAAAAATTGATCCTATATTTATCATAAAAGAATTCATAAATATTGTTAAAGGTTTTAATGAATCTATCCCAAAATTTAATGCTAGATTTGATAGGCTTATATAAAAAATTCTAGCATACATGAGGCCTAATGAATATATATTTAGTGTTATATTGTAATGTATATGATACTAAAAAGGGGTATTGGATGAGGGATAAAGAGCCACATATATTGAAAGAGGCTTATAGAATTGCTTCAAATTTTGAAAGAAATCAAAGAGCTTCTAGTAAGGTACATAAGATAAGTGATTTAAGGATATTTCCTTGTGATAAGGATCAAATAAGTAAATACCCTATGATATAAGATAAATTAGATCAAGTGAAGCATGCCCTAAAATAATTTAATTACAAGGTATCTAAAAATGAGAAGGGTGTATCAAATGATAGACACAATCAAGGAAGACAAGAAAGGATTCCTAACATGTTTGATCAAACTTAAAATACCATATGGAACAATTGAGGACCTATTAAACTAAATCCTAGAGGGATAGCCAATAAAGAGATAACTAATACCATAAAGAAATGTGTTAAAAATGTGGAGGATACCCATGGTTTCTAGCATGTCAAATGTCTCATTCCTCATTACAATGTGTTGAATCATTGGAAGTCTTGAATTATGATGAAGAGCATGATGAATTGATAATATTGGTCACAAATTAATACATAATAAAAAACATCAATAAATAAACACGTGGAGCTTAAGAGGATGTTGTATAAATGATGAGTACTCTTCGAATAATAAATTTATATCTAAATTAGATGTGGGGGATAGAAGGTATGCAAAAATTACCTATCACCAAAAATTATTTTTAGATAAGGAAGAAGGAGATTCTCATGTGCATAATATATATTTTTATATCAACAAGTTTCAATTAAGGATACCTTTCAATTGATGAGGAGATTAGAACTCTGATTGTGGGAGTTCTTTCTCAAGTCAACAGTAGTTACAATCTAAGAAGAAAAACTGATTAGAGTGGAAATATTAGACCAAGAAATGTGTTGTGTGAATAAGGTTATTACTTAACTAGTCCCAATATTAGGTCTTTTCCATGCCTTATCATATAAGTTTACTTAGGGAACTTTTACAAATTTTTCACTTTATGTCTCATAGCATAAGATTAAGAAACTTGTCATAATCTTATGTTGTTCTATGTCTCACCTTTTTTGGGAAACTATGTCTCAACCTTGCAATTATAAAAGGTTTACTATTGATAGGTGAGCACGGGGGGGTGCAGGGGGTACCCCCTACGGGGTCTAGGAGTTTCATCCCCTTGGAAGGTTTGAGGGTCACGCGCCTCAGTGAGGGTTTGAGGGTAGCACCCCCAAAAGCTACATTTTATGTATATATTTTTATTAAAAATATGGACCATTCATAATTAGGTTTTGGATTTGACAATAGATATTTTATTGGTTTATCTTGTCCTAGAAGAAAACCCTATTTTATGAGGGTATTGTATTATGGTTGTGCATTATGATGTATTTTAAGAGTCTGATAGTAGTCATGTTGCCTCTGGATCTCTAGTTAGTGATACTCATGTGAGAATATTGCTTTGCAAGTATATTGTAACCTTTGTGATTTTTGAATAATATATTGGGCAACCTTTGGAGTGTGGGGTTTTTCTCCCAAAAGGTGTTAGGATTAAGGTGTCTCAACCTTTGAGTCATAACATTCAATTTTATTTATTTAGGTGATTATGTAATTATTTCCTATGTTTATTTCCTACCAAATTAGTTATCATTTTGTGGGACCTATTGGTGAGGTGGCATCCTACATGGAAGGTGAAATGTATAATTTGTAAGCTATTTTAGTGGAGGTAGGTGTCCAACTTTGGAGGTCTTAAATTTGGGGCTATAATGATGGTATTTGTTATAAGTTGCCATGCCATGTTTATGACAGACTATGACAACTTGTTATGATAGCATATGGCAGTTGTAAGAGTCTTGTGCGATAGTTTTTATGCCACACTATGACAACCGAGCTACAATTATGGGTGCGTCAAATTTTGCATGTGGCAATTGCATGTGTCTAGGTGCCCCACATGTTGAGTGTAAGCTAATTTTGAGGAGACAAGTGTTGGATTTAGAAGATGCCATAATTTATGTCTTAACTATGACAACATGTCATAATGGACTCATGTTCACACCTTGGGCATGGGATTTGGTTTTGGCAAGTTTTGGCATCATCTCTTCATGTTGAAGCATTATAAATACTTGTTGCCTTAGTGTATTTTATAATGACAAGTTGAAGAATTGTTGAGATGTCATTATGCCACCAGAATTGCTTCAAATTCATGTTGTAGTGTGAGAAGAGCATTGATATGAAATTTTATTGTAACCCTTTTTTGGTGAATGATATAGTTTGGGTTGTGTGTTTGGAATGTGGGTTTTTCTTGAAAAGATTTTCCCATGTATATTTGGTGTTGTGTGTGTTTCTTGTACATGTGTTATTGTTAATCTTTACTATTTATGTGTGTATTCATTAATGTAACTATATAAGGGTTTGAAACATTAGAAATTTACACATTATCTCCTCTAATATATTAGTGTTCAAAGATTTTTCATGTACCCAACTTCCTTTCAATTGGTATCAAAGCCTGCTCACCTTTGTTTCTTATTTTGGGTAAAGGGTTTTTTGTACTAATCCTGTTTGAGTGGGAGTCTATTGCAATTTTTTTTGTTAACCTTGTTGTAGGAAGGAGATGGTGAGCACATCTAGTAGAATTGAAATAGAGAAATTTAATAGAGGCAACTTTGGGTTGTGGAAGCTTAAGATGGAAGACATGCTTGTAGACAATGATTCGTGGTTAGCTATTTCTGGAACTATATCATTAGGCATAAAACAAGAATACTGGGATCTGATGGATCAGAATGCTAAGGGTCTAATAAGACCTATTTAGTAGATTCAGTACTCCTAAGCATTCATGAAGAGAAGACTACAACACATCTTTGGAAGAAACATGCTCCAATTTATCAAGCTAAATCCCTGGTAAATAAGTTGTTCCTACGAAAGAATGTGTTCTCTATGGATGGAGGAAGGAGGATCTGGCGCAAAGCACCTGAATGTATTCAACATGATTGTTGCCCAGTTGAACTCTATTGATGTGAAAGTGGTGGAGAATCTGGCGCAAAGCACCTGAATGTATTCAACATGATTGTTGCCTAGTTGAACTCTATTGATGTGAAAGTGGAGGAGGATCATTGCATGAATTTTTTGTTCTCATTATCGAATTCTTAGGACCACCTTGTCATGGTCATTGGAAGCACCACTACCACCTTTAAGATGGATGAAGTGGTTGTGTTATTTCTATCTAAAGAGATGCAAATAAAATATTTTGAAATGAATAAGGAGGCTTTGGCGATTAGAGGAAGAACGAAAGAAAAAGGAAAAAGGAAGAACATGAAGCAAGAAAAATTAGAATCTAAATCTCATGGGAGATCTAGCTCTCTTGGTAAGACCAAGGCAAAGTGTTGGAATTGTGGTAAATCTAGTCACTTTTACAAAGAGTGTAAGGAGGATAAAAATAAGGCATATTATGATCCTAAATATAATAAGTCCTCTTAGGATGTCGTAGATGCTTTTGTTGTTGCCTTGGAAACACATGCATCACAAGATGTGTGGTTGATAGACTTAGGTGTCTCTTTCCACATGACTTTGCACCAAGATTGGTTCTCTAAGTATGAGAATTATGATGGTGGGAAAGTGTACCTGGGTGATGATTCTCACTTAAAGATTGTTGGTCATGGAAGAGTCAAGATAAGATTCCTAGATGGTAGAGTGAAGGGGATCGATGGTGTCCTACATATCCTTGGTTTGGCATGGAATCTTCTTTTTGTAAGTAAGTTGAATGATGTGTATGTGTAGGTTATCCTCTCGAAATGGAGGAAGAAAGATGACTAGAGGAGCTATGGTACTTACTAAGGGTGTTTAGATAGGCACATTTTTTCAGCTAGCTGCATGCAAGGTTCAATGTAATAGTTCTTCTGTGGAGGTGAAGAAAAAATATTTGAGTCACTATCCTCACCATTGGAACCAAAAACAAAGAATAAGTTCCATCCACTTTCGATATCATGTTTTTTTGGGTACCTAAGGGTGCTCATGCTTTGGAGATAAAGCTACATGCTGAGAAGAAAATGCTTTGGCACCAAAGACTTGGTCACATTGGTGAAAATGGTTTAAGAACCCTAAAAAATAAATGCCTAGTTGAGGGGCTTGATGATTGTAACATTGAGTTTAATTTTTGTGAATATCATGTCAATGGAAAGCAAAATAGTGTTCAGTTTTATCACAATTATCATAAATCTTCTAAGGTTTTAAACTGTGTGCATTTTGATGTGTTTTTTCTTGTACATTTTCCTTCATTGTAAAAATATATATATTTTATTTCTTTCATAGATGATTATAGTAGAAGGACATTTGTTTATTTTCTTCGAATTAAATTTGAAGTCTTCAATCAATTTAAGGATTTTAAAGCCTTGGTAGAAAATCAGACTAGTAGGAAGATTAAGTGTTTGATGACTGACAATGGTGGTGAGTTTTGTTCTGTAACTTTTGATAAAATTTGTAAAGAACATGGGATTGAAAGGAATAAGACAACTCCATATACTCCTTTAATATATTAGATTTGTGGAGAGGATGAACAAGATGTTGATGGAGAGGGCTAGGAGTATGCTAAGTGGAGCAAGCCTTGAACAAAAGTTTTGGTCTGAAGCTATTGCCACTACATGATATCTAGTTAACAAATCTCCTACATCAGCTCTTGTTGAGAAGACATGTATGGAGGTGTGGTCAAGAAAAAATCCCTCATTGAGACATCTTCGTGTGTTTGGTTGTGAGGCATATGCTAATGTGTTGATGGAGAAAAGGTCAAAGTTGGAAAACAAGGTTGTTAAATGTATCTTTATCAGCTATGGTATTGGTGTCAAAGGGTACAAGCTTTGGGATCCAATGGCTGAAAATATTCTCTATAGTCAAAGTGTTATCTTTAGAGAGATGAAACCTTCTTCCACTATTTTGTAGCCTATAGAAGAATATAAAAAATGAAGATGTGATTCAACTTCCTCTTGACCCTAAGAAAGTTGAACGAAAAGCCCAAAATGGGTCTGATGATGATGAGAGTTCTAGTAGCTTAGAAATCTCAGAAGAAGAAGAACCTCAACCTCATCCACTAAGGAGGTCCGCTTGTATCAAGCGACAACCTGAAAGGTTTGGTTATTCATTTTTAGATTTCGGTTATATTTTTTCTTGGATTGCTAATGTTGATGAGCTGAGGATTGTGCAAGAGGCAATGGGTATGAGTGATGTGGATTCCCGGGTGAAAGCCATGGATGAGGAGATGGATACATTGAAGAAAAATAATACATGGGATCTAGTACCTTTTCTTGAAGGACGCAAACCTATTAGATGCAAATGGTTGTTCAAGAAGAAAGTTAGTCCTGGTGGCAGTGTTAAGCATAGAGCAAGGTTGGTTGTGAATGGTTACTCATAGGCGGAGGGGATAGATTATGGTGATATATTCTCTTTTTTTTGCAAAGATAACATCTATTCGGTTCTTGTTATCACTAGCAATAGTATATGATTTAGAAGTGAAATAGATGGATGTGAAAACAACTTTCTTTCATGGTGACTTGGGGAAATAAATCTATATGTCAGCCTAAACAATACATGGTTAAAGCTAAATAACATCTAGTATGCAAGTTGAAAAATTCTATGTATGGTCTTAAGCAATATCCTAGGATGTGGTACCATAAATTTGACACCTTTGTGTTGATTTTGGGATTTCTAAGGTATAAATCTAATCATTGTGTTTACTACAAATCTTTTAATGATTGTATTCTTGTCATTGCATTATATGTTGATGATATGTTGTTTTTTGGGAAAGATAAAAGTTTGATTTTAGATCTTAAGTCTTAGTTGTCATCACAATTTGAAATGAATAATTTAGGTGCAACTCAATATATCTTGGGGATGGAGATCAATAGAGATGGAGGTAATATAAATCTTTGGTTATCCTAGAGTAAGTATGTGAATTTGGTGTTGGAGAGATTTAACATGATAGCTTGCAAATAGTTAGTTGTTCCTGTAGTGCAAGGGACATAACTTTTCGTGGAGGATTTTATAAAGTCTCCTTATGAGATGCAGGACATGACCAAAGTACCCTATGCTAGTGTTGTAGGCATTTTGATGTGTGTTATGGTATGTACGAGGCCAAACATTACCCAAGCAAAGGGAATCCTAAGTCGGTTCATGGATAATCTTGGATGGATACATTGGGATACAATTAAGATGGTTTTTAGATACTTGTGGGTTACTTTTGAGTATGCCCTATGTTTTCATGGTTATCCTATTGGACCTTGGAATTCAGTTTGTATTCGTGGGTTTGTGGATTCTGATTGGGAGGGAGATTTTGACAACAAAAGATCCACTAGTGGATATGTATTCATAATGTTTGGTGGTGCCATTAGTTGGATGAGTAAGTAGCAAGTTGTAGTCGCTTTGTCCATGATAAAATTAAAGTACATGGCAGCTACTCATGCTTATAAGGAATCCTTTTGGCTTAAGTAGTTGTGTTTAGATATTGGGCTTGATACAAGGTAGATCACTATCTATTGTGACAGTCAAAATGACCATTTGTTTGGAAAAGAATCTTACTTTCCATGCCAGAAGAAAGCATATTAATGTGCAGTTTAATTTTGTTTGTGATATGGTGGAAGATGGGAAGGTTAAAATGGAGAAGGTTGATGCCCTGATGAATGTTGAAAATGCATTGACAAAGCCAGTGAGCATAAAGAATTTTAGATGGTATTTTAGTTCCATGGGCCTCTTGGCCTTGAGCTGTTGATTACAGATGACTCTTGATAAGTATTTGACAATTGGGAGAATGTTAGGATTAAGGTATCTCAACTTTTGAGTCATAGCATTCAATTTTATTTATTTAGGTGATTATTTAATTGTTTCCTATATTTATTGCCTACCAAATTAGTTGTCACTTTGTGAGACCTATCGGTGAGGTGGAATCCTACATGGAAGGTGACATGTATAATTTGTAAGCTATTTTAATGGAGGAAGGTGTCCCACTTTGGGGGTCCTAAATTTGGGGCTATAATAGTGCCATTTGTCACAAGTTGCTATGTCATGTTTATGAAAGACTATGAAAACTTGTTGTGACAACATATAACAGTCGTAAGAGTCTTGTATGACAATTTATATGTCATACTATGACAATCAAGCTACAATTATGGGGGCATCCAAGTTTGCATGTGGCAGTTGCATGTGTCTAGGTGCCCTACATGTTGAGTGTAAGCTAATTTTGAGGAGATAGGTGTTGGATTTAGAAGATGCCATAATTTATGAGTCCTGACTATGACAACATGTCATAATGGACTTGGGAATTGGCAAGTTTTGGCATCTTCTCTTCATGTTTAAGAATTATAAATACTTAGTGCCTTAGTGTATTTTGTAATGACAAGTTGAAGAATTATTCAAACGTCGTTATACTGTCGAAATTGCTTTAGATTCGTGTTGTAGTGTGAGAATCCTATAGAGAATTTCTTTGGAGCTATATTGTAACCCTTTGTTGCTAAATAATATATATTGGGTTGTTGTTTAGAGTGTGGGTTTTTTCTTGAAAGGGCTTCCCACGTATATTGGGTGTTGTGTTTTTCTTGTACTTGTGTTATTGTTAATATTTACCATTTATGTGCATCTTCATTGATTTAATTGTATAAGGGTTCAAAACATTAGAAATTTGCACATTCTCTCCTTTGATAGATTAGTGTTGGAAGCTTTTTTGTGTACCCAACTTCTTTCAAAAGGTTTTCTCCATGTAAATCACTATGTTGTGGTATGCATGATATTTATGTTTATTTTTGTTTAAGTTTTTCTAATCATTGTAAAGATCTATAAATTTTTGCATTATCCTCCTCTCAAGATCAGTGTAGGAAATTGTTCCACTACCTTAGCTTCCTTACAAGTGGTATTAGAGATTGGTCACCTTTGGTTTCAGTTGAGCTAGCCAATCCGTGAGTATACCACGAAGTCACAAAAGTTGTACCCGTGAACCATCCACCTAGCGCAAAATAAGCACAAGGAAAAAGCAATAGACCGAACCAACCCACAAAGACAAAACGGTCTCTGCGTAGCCAGTCATCCATAATATCAAATAAAGTTTGTTCCTCTTTGGAAGACTTTCCAAGGGCTATAGTCATAGTGATCCTCCTATTTAACTATTCCAACCTTTTCCGAGCACCCTATCTGATAGAATCAAAGGGTATACGCTGATTTGTATATTTATGGACAATTTTTCATCCGTCATCCCTTTCAACAAATCGGGTTCCGAAGATTCCTTATTGGCACAGATTTTATTCTGTTAAACTCAACTAATACAATATAAGTAAATGTATGATAACCCTAAGTTGTTTCTATTCCATTTTTTTTTTTTCTTATCCTAAAATTATCTTCTGAATGTAATAAATAGAATAGATTTTGTGAACAGTCTCTAGTGAAGAGCAGGGAGGAAGAAAAGCTAACTTGCTTTTCCAGCAATTGTTCTGTCAAGAACGACAAAATTTTTTTTGGTACCCATTTTAAATTTGAACTAGACTCCTTTTTTTTGTAGTGGATAGTTATTAATTATTACATTTCTAAAAGAGGAATAAAATTTTATTATGTTGAAAACTAGATTCCTTTTCTTTGTAGTGGATAGTTATTAATTATTACATTTCTAAAAGAGGAATAAAATTTGATTATGTTGAAATAAAAGAATTTGTTTCTTTGATAAATTCAATAGTGATAAATTCAATAGTGATAAATTCAATAGCTTTTTTTTGTCAGCCAAATTGCTGACACTGAATAATATTCAGTATTCAGTGAATATCATGACGAACCTCTTTTGTCAATATTATTTTAACGACATTCCAATATTGGAGGCAAAAATACAAGGCTCTTCAGCTATTTACTTTTTGTTTTGGAGTTACCATAAAATACAAAAAGAATTGCATTGTCAGGTTTCCTGGGTCATTTACATAGTATTGCTAACCGTTTCTCATACTCTCATTTCATAACTTATAAAAAAGTGTTACTAAATGAACGTTCAATTTCTAACAATGACTCAAATACTTTCCAAGTAGCTAAATACTACTTTATGGACGAAAAGAGGGGAATTTCTAAATTTTATTCATACAGGAATATTCTTTTCAATTTTTTCAATTTGTATTTTTCCCTATCCAATTTTTTTGAAAAAACATTTCCAGTAGTCAGCCTTGGACAATTTCTTTGTGAAAGTATACGGATATCCGAAGATAAACAAATCCAAAGATCTGGTCAAATTGTAGTTGTTCATGAGGAATCTTTCGTCATTAGATCAGCTAAACCCTATTTGGGTACTCGAGGAGCAACTCTTAATAGTTTTTATGGGAATGTGGGTTGTTGGATTTTTTAAGCTAATCCAAATTTGATCGAGAGCTTGTGCAGAATATACTTTGTGATCTTGTTGTAGGAATTTTTAAATGACAAGTTCATTAGGGAGAATAAGGGTGGAGAAATTTCTTGGAAATAATTTTGAGATGTGGAAGTTGAAAATGGAGGATCTATTGATAGATCAAGATTTGTGGGTTACTGTTGATGAGAATGTTTCAAGACCCACATATCCTACTTTGGCTACTTAATATGATGTTATGGACCGTAAAGCCAAGGGTCTAATTAGATTGTGCTTGGTAGACTCTATTTTAATTAATGTCAATGAAGAGACCTTTGCACAAAAAATATGGAAGAAAATTGGTGAGATGTATCAAGTGAAGTCTTTAGTGAATAATATTTTCTTGAGGAAGAAACTGTATTCCTTGAGAATGGAAGAGGATGGAAGAATTGCAAACCACCTAGAAGCATTCAATATTTTGGTGGCTCAATTGGTAACAGTTGGTGTGAAAATGGATGAGGAGGAGAAATGTCAAATATTGCTTTGTTATTTGCCTAATTCATGGGATTCTCTTGTGATAGCCATTGGGAGTACTTCTGTTATCTTGAAGACTGAAGATGTGGTGGGTTCTTTGATTTCTAAAGATATGAGGAGGAAGGTATCCATCATTACTAAGGAGGCCCTAAATTTTTATGGAAAATCCAAGGAAAAAGGTAAGAAGAATGAGAAGCGTGATAAATCCATGTCCAAGGGGAGATCCAAATCTCTTGGAAATTCCAAAGTTATTTGTTGGAATTGTAGTAAGCTTGGGAACTTTTGTAAGGATTGCAAAGAAGAAAAGAAGAAGTTTGATTCTGATTTTGAGTCTAAGAAGGACAATGGTGATGCATTCATTACAACTTTGGAAACTCATGTAGGTAATGATGCATGGTTAATTGAATCAGGCACATCTTTCTATATGACCTCTAATAGAGATTAGTTTTTTAGGGCCTCTCCAATGTCTGATTAACTTGGTGCTAATAGGTAGACACACAACTCAAGGGATGGATTCTTTATTGAATAGTTTATCTTTCACACAAGAGGTTTCATTTAATTATCAACTAGGAAATTGTAAACTTTGGACAGTGTTGGCACAATATATGCATTCATGTATCCTAAACACATCATATATCAATGGAGTATAGGTGATTACACATATATAGAAAACTGGAAAAGTTGGTAAAGGAAATGAGAAGCTAATTTATAAAATAGCGGAAAAACAAATAGAAACTATTACCTTATGCTATGGGTACTTATTACTCAAGATTGTAACTATTAAAACTAAACTATAACTAATTTCTTCAGAGGATGCAACAAACATGAAGCTACAAAATTCAACCCAAAACTACAAAATCACATTCGTGAATTACAACACATGTATACAATTAGAAACTACTTTAACTAAATTCAACAATGCATCAATTAATCTAATAACAAGAAATAAAGGTGAATAGTAATACCTCAAGTGGCCCTTCCTTGAGTTTTTGCTTCCATAGAAGTTTTCAAACACTCACTACTTATCAGAAAATCATGATATAAAACTAACTCTCTTTATTGCATAATTTTTTTTAACTCTTATATAATCTGATAAGAATCTGCTAAAGACTTATTATTCAATCAACATATCTATTGTTGTAACTGGTAACTGAAAAATAACTAATGACTAGAAACAATGATCAACATCTACTAGCAACTGACAACTAGATTTTCTCCTCAACAAAGATCCCACTATATAGGGTCTGGGAGGAGTCTTATTCCACTGGGACTAAAAGTAAATTCATAAAGTATTTTTCCAATCTCCCTCAAAGATAGGGAGAGGAATTAGTATTGAAACAAAAATAATAATTATAAAGAAGAAGAAGAGAAACTGAATTAGAACTTTGTGCCTAACGGTTAACTACCATGATCACGGCGTGTGCCTAAGGATGACTTAATCCTGCTCATAACAGACTTCTCCTTCAAGTAGTCTTATTTGATGGCCAATGATATGTTGTGGTAACTCTTTGGTGGTTCTTTAAACAATCACCTTCATTCTCTTCTAGAATTTTTTCACTTTACTATCTTTGACCTTTCCCTTGTAATTGTTCGTAGTCCCTTTGCTACGGGTTGAAAATCCTATTGTTGTGGGTTACAGTCCTTCTGACTACAAGATGTTAGTTCATACATAAGGCGTACACTTTTATTAACAATCATAATTTAATCATAGAATCATAATAAATCTCATGAACATTCATGAATTCACACACACATATGTCAACTTATCATATTTTCATTTTCACATACTTAAGTTTGCTTTAAAGTGTATGAAAGGCTTATAAAAGATATATGAAGTCTTAGGAATGTTTCTGAAACTTAGCATATGAAATGATAAAAACATAAAATACTAAAGGAAAACTAGCCATTAATTGGACCCATCATTTCCCCCAGACTAATCCATTGCTTGTCCTTAAGCAATATTTAAGGTTGGATATTATATTGCAAGGCCATCTCTCTGAAATCTACCACATAGTCTACTCCCTTGCATTTTTTCAAGTAGTATCCTTTTTGATCTGAGAGCTTTTCCAACCTCTTACTTTCTGCTACTTCTTCTTCCCCTTGTTTCTCCCTTTTCCAGTGTGGTATAGGAAATAGGAGGATGGAAAATAAGTGGGAACAAGGCAACTTCATTTATCATTGCAATATTTACATATTTATGAGACCTATGAATTATGGCTACATAATTGTAAAGTGTAGTTCCTTTCTTTTTAGTTATGGTGTAAGCTCTTTCCATCTTTTTAAAACAAAGTTAAAGGCTCCATCGATGATACAAGTTGCTAGTTCCTTCATTATTTAATAATCTTGTTGTCTGCATTTCATTATATTTTTCCCAACTCCCCTGTGATCCAAGAGATCCAACCATTGATCTATTACTACATTTGGGTCCATTGCTTCCTTCCTTAGCTATAAGGGGATAGATTTTTCTTTCTCATGATATTCTTATAAAAATTTCCCCATTTGGTGCTCATTTCTAACATAAGAGGCCAAATCCCTTATTTGGAGATCCCCTACAAACATCAATGGGTTCCTTGCAGTCTCATCCGAAAAGAACAAAATTATGTAAATAAAACTTAGATGATTGGTCATACATATCAGGTGTGGAGTTCTAGAAAGTATCTAAAAACTAATATTTCATGTTCATGGCAACAGGTAGGTCACTAATCATCTGACTAAATTAAAAATATAAAAACTTTTACTACAAGAATAAGGCATAAACTCTGCTAGCTCTTCAATTCTTACTTTCAACTTCTTCACCTCTATTTCTTGCTTCTCAAGTGCTCTAGTGTGATTAAATATCATTTCAGCTTTCTTCCTTTTCCATTCTTTTTCTTTTGGGTAGAATTCTTATGTTCTTTTCCATAATTCAACACCTAGTGACACTATAGTCGATTGAGAGGGGGTCTTAATGGGTCCAATTGAGCTCTATGGTATTGTATCTTTTCCTTCTATTTCCAATATGGAAATTTGTGCCAATATCTCCAGTTTTGATCCATGCTTAAATTTATGGACTCTTTCCTCCAACTCTCTGATTCTGACATCCCTCTCACTGTCTTTTTATTGATACGTTTTCAATAATTTCTCTAATTATTAAATCCTCTACAAGGCTTCTTGCATTTCTTTGTTGGTATTCCTTTCTTCCAAGAAAAAAATCATCTTTTTCCAAAAAAAATCTTCTCCCATGTCACCTACATACTCAAACCCTTCTAAGACAAGACTCTTTGGAGATATTTTTCTTTTCTTCTTGGCAAAAAAAAATCTTCTAAATCAAAATTAGAAGTGTTGGAAAAATATAAATTTTGTATAGTTGGCAGGTGTATTCCCCTTTGATTCTGTATCTGTTTCTATTATTACATCTTCTTTCTGCTTTTTATTTGTTCCTCTCATGGGTCCCTTCTTCCTTAGGCAATGCGATCACCTCCTAGATTGTGTGGGCCTCTTTTTCCCCTTTGTAGGTGCAAAGGTAGAGGCCCCACTCTTTCTTTTTTATGATTTTGGTGGCCTTTTACTAGAAGCTATGGTTTCTGAATTGTCTCCTATTGTGGGCTGCTCAATAGAGGCTACAGGTTGTGTTTCCTGCAAACCTTGCTTTTTTGGTTCCTCCATACGGTGGGTATGTGTTGCAGTAGGTGAACCAAAGGGCATTTCTTCCTCAGGAGTAGCCACTATAGGTTCTTATGTTTCTTGTTCTTGACCCCCTTCCCTTTCATTGTGCATTTCAATTCAAAAACTCCTCCCAAGACACATTAGGAAATTGAACCCTAAGACTCCTTTTTACTAGTAAAGTAACTAAATAAAAGTGTGATAATGTTGATTGATTCCTCTTTCTATTGTATGCTGAATACATTCTTTTCAACAAGTTGTACAAAAAATTGGGAACATTCACATGCCTTCCATGGTGTAAATGAATTAGTAATTTAAAAGGGACTGTATATAATAGTGACTTTCTTCCATCACATGTTAAGTACTTAACAATATAAGTGACTACAAAGGCCCAAAGCCAAGGTAAGGATAAGCATTTGGTACCTTGTGAAGAAGAGTCCAAGTTTTCTCCTAACAAGGAGAAATCATTCCTAGATGTGATGGAATCTACACTCACTAGAAACTCTTCTCCCACCCTTGGAATACTAGACACTTCAGCTACAATAGATTATGATGCGTTCACTCTCAAACCCTTGATAACTACCTCATAATTTTGTAGGGTACTGGTAAATTATTGGATCATCACTTCATTCAATTTTGTAAGTCTTAAGAAGTAGTCCAACCAGCCAACTTGCTGGAAAGATAGGCAGGCATTATCTATCTTCTAGTAGCAAATTATGTGATGTTGGTTCCGTTCTCAAAATGTCACTCCCATTGAAATGCTTCAATCCACAGTCACTCACTAGTTTTATTTTGTTCTATTTTTGTTTTGTCACCCCAATTATACTATTTCTGCTATGTTGTATGCTATATTACTCAATTGTATTTCCCAATTCTACTGTTGAAAACTTTTCCTTTCTCCTCTGAACTCTTAGTTTATTGATAATGGTAGGAAATGAAATAATATAAAGTTTGAAAACTAATGAATATAGCCTTGAATACCCCTCCCCCCAACTAAAGTGGCTAAGTGTTCTCATTTAGCATATATGAATTGGGTATTAGAAGTAGTGGAAATTTAAAAATGAGATTGACATGTATGTATGAATGATAAATATACATAAAATGAGTAATCTTTAATGATAATTATGATAGTTAATGCAAAGAGTACCTGTAGGCATTGTTTGAATTGAAATATGACTCATACAAAGTAGTTGAATACTATCATAACTTGATTTGAAATGACATGTCATGATTGTGATGAATTGCATACAATTATTGTTTGAAGTGTAATGGATTATGTGTGTGACATGTGGAAATGATGGTGGAATGATGAATGGAAAAGGCTGCACAAAGTATATTATGGGTGAAGTGAAAGTCATTGCATGGTATAGTGGAATTTAAATGGTGATATGATGGGTACGTGGTGATGGAAGGAATAAGTTGCATGCAATGAATGGAAATGTGTATGGCTACATGTGTGGATAGAATGATGGATATGCAATTAATATGGATGTATATAAAATTATGGATAGGCAAGTGCTATAGGCTCATGTAGTAATAGGTCCCTTCTATAGTTTTGTCGCTTAGAGGCGTAATGTTGCAGGTCCCTTCTTCTTTTGCTATTGGTTCAGAAAATAAAGTTTGTTAAATGCCACCTGTGCAGTATGTGCATGTGAGATGTGTAATAGAATTATATCTATGAAATGATAATGGGCGAGCTGTGTAGCTTGTCTACTAATATTTTTGATGAACTTCTTGTTGTTGTTAATGAAGTTTGTATCTCTAGTTCAAAATTGATGCTATAGTGGTAAAATAAATTCATCCTTCTGTAATGGCCGTTTATAGAGCTTTAACCTGTGACCATTAACTAACAATGAAAACAATACATCATCAATTGTTTTCAATTGAACTGCTCCATTTGGAAAGACTTTTTTATTTCATATGGCCCAAGCCATGTAGTCTACAGTTTTCCCTTGTAATCTTTGTACCTTGAATCATATAGTAAAGCCTAATCACCTACACTAAATTATTTTTTCTTAGTAAACTGGTCATGCCAATGCATCCTCTACTTCTAGATGATTTCAATATGGTGTATTGCTTCCATTCTTATTCCATCCAAAGCATTGAGGTTATGGAACCTCTCCTATTGTGTTGTTGATAAATCCATGCCCAATTTGATTGTTGTACTCAAAGTTTTGTATTCAAATTCTATTGGAATAATTTCCTTTTCTCCATACACCAACTCATATGGTGTAAAGCATGTTGTTGTTTTCCAATTTGTCCTATAAACCCAAACTGCTTTAGGTATCCTAACTGCCCAATCCTTCCTATGTATTTGCACTGTTTTTATTAGAATATTTTATATTTCCCTATTTGTCACTTCCACTTGGCCATTTTCTTGAGGGTGATAGGGTGTAGACTTCCTATGCCTAATTTCATATTCTTACACTAAATTGGTGATTAGATCTAAGGTTAATTGTGGACCTTCATCTGTCACAATTTCCCTTGGGACACCATATCTTGTAAAGATGTCTTCATATAGGAATTTTGCTACATTTCCATCCCTTACATATTGCAAGGCTTTGAACTACACCTATTTTGTTAGATAATCAGTACAAACCAATATATACTCTTTGTTATTGGATTTTGGAGAGATTGGACCAATAAAATCCAACCCCCTTTATCAAATGGTGCAATAACTAGCTGTGGTTGTAATGGAATTTCATTTGTTTTGGTTGGCCTTCCCATTATTTGGCATCTATCATAGCTCCTTTTGTATTTGAGCGCATCTTTATGAAGTGTTGGCCAATAATATTGAGTATTCAAAATCTTAAGAGTTGTCCTCTTTGCTGCAAAGTGTCCCCCACAAGTTCATCATGGCATGCTTTGAGGATGTCATATACTTCATCTTCTCTGATGCATCTTCTCATTATGTTGTTAGGCCCTGTGTATAATAAATATCCAACTATCCATGAGTAAGGAAAAGTTTTCAAAACTAATTGCCTCTTCTCCCTTGGTGAGTGATGTGGTTGTGTTTTCCCTGCTACCTATAACATGCCCATTGTTCTACACAGTAATTTTACTATGTTTTACCCACAAGTGAATAGTTTATGATACTAACCCTTAAGATAAATACAAATTTTCTTTTCCTTTGACTAATAAATTCACATTTGAAACATATTTTAAACTTTCCCATTGCATACTAAAGAATTTTGTTCATTAACTCAAGTATTGATGATACATAATCTCAATATGACATTTCACATTTACAATTTCCATAGAGATGGATACAAGTTACATACATAGATTCAACTAGCTTATTGAATATAGAAAGTACAAATGGTCTAGAATATCCTCCTCAAATCTTGTCCACCAACTATGTGGGGAGAAGCATCACTCAAGTGCTTTTCCGCCAACCACAAACTTACTACAGTCTTTTGCACATCTACCAAATTGGTAAGATGGCCCCACCCTTTGACGAAGAGATTGGTTTGGTAACCTCATAATTCTAGCCTTTTTTGAGCATGGTGTTGTGTCTTACATATCTAGAGCTTCCATACAGTGGCTACAACCTACATATATGACTATTCGTTCCTAGTATGTAAACCTGGATCACAGTGAACTGATAGTGTAAACAATGGCTACTTACACTACTTTGGCCAAATAATTCATCACTCAGTATTTCAAGCGAGAGTCATCTATTTCACCCATCTTCCTAGCTCAATTTGGTTTTATGACCATTCATAATCTATATCTAGGTTACTCCCTTTCCCATGGATTAGACTAACCCCAAGAATAACCCACTTAACAACTCATAATCAAAATGAATTTACTACCAAAGTGATTCTAGCAACTTCTTACTTTATTCTATATAAATCTAGTATAGACAATCCTACATATAGCAATGGCTACTATGTATAGTATAAGTGCATTGCATTCATACAAACTCCCATATATAGGGTACATACACATCTATACCAATATGATAGGTTTCTCCAACATAATAAACAATTAAGAAACATGCAAGCATATACAAGCATCACAATACATTCAACACCATTCCTTTCCAACATATTAATAAAAACTATTTAACCTTTCCAACATAAATGACAAAGTTATAGAAACTAGCATGCCTATATAAAAGCTCCAATTGATTAATATTCCTTCCTAACTCAATTCCTTAAGACTGCTTGCTACTTCCTCCAAGATCAACTTAATTCCCTCTTCTACTCTCTCACTAATTCTCTCAATAATCTCAAATACAAAATAGCAAAGCAACTCTCAAACTCTCAAACTCTCAAATCACTAGCATAAAAATCACAGCCAAGTAGCAACAAGATAATCAGATTGAAAAATGTAGCAAATGGTAGAATGAGCACCTCTATATATACTAAAATATAAGCAACCAAAGGCTACAAACAAGCTAGTACTTCTACCACCTTTCTATCCTCACACAACGACTCATCAAACTAACTTACAGGTTTGTAACACATAACAGTCCTCACCTTTCAAATGGTTGAGTCAACTTGTTTCAAAGGACAACAAGACTCTTTTATTGAGTCAAATGAACATCAAGCTTATTAACAAGTTTCCTATTTGGTTTCCACATCGAATTCCTTCTTATATTTCTGCCAAGTTTACATTGACTAAGTCTTATGGCTAAGCTATTGCTTTTCAAGACTTAATGCATAGTAAGGAGACTTCTTATGCATTCCATTTACTTCTACATTGGTGCCACATTTCATAAAATGGCTCCCTTTTATAATAGCACGTGTAAAACTATTTCCACTTTGTTAGAATCTACATTTACTTTACTTTACAATGAATACACAACACATCTAATTTCATGTGTGGCTCTTAGACCTGGTTGATTTGGTCTAACATTTTATTTATGCACAGGTTTCTACTTAGCAACACATTAACATGGCAACGCTATATGTGCCCATGTTTCATTTAAAGTGCTTTATTATTATCAACCACAATGTTATATATTATGCTTTATAAATATCTCAAATGATTATCAATTATATATTATATATATAATATATATGTATATATATATATATATTTATATTTTTATAATATATAAACATATATATATATATATATATATATATATTAATATATGCTCATTTCACGTGGTTATCAAATACATTAATTTCCAATTATCAAACATATATAAATATATATCGAATAACATTACGTAGATATATACATAATTATATATATGTGGCTATATTATTTTTTATATATATTAATATATATACATATATATATATATATACATATATATATATATATATCATATACATAATAATATTTTAATACCTTTATAAAAACACTGATGCTCTCATATCCATCGATTGACATATACACACACACACATATATATGTCATCTTCGTCCAATTAGTATTCTCATGCATATGAGTAATCCGTCCATGAGTATGTGTAGGTATGTCTACCTACATACATAATTATGTATGCATTCACTCACATGTATGATTTTATCATAGACACGTACATATATACATACATATGCATATGCATATATCTCATCGACATAATAATAAACACACAAGGAAGGACTTCCACTCGACATCAAGACTTAATCACATTCCTTAATCACAACATTCACATCTAAACCAAAGATTACTTACCTTTCCCCAAACTAACTTGACTCACAACAGACCAACTAGGGCGTGAGAGTGTGAATGCTCAGTTAGGCTCATTAATGGTTACCAGACCAAGTTCTTCTCCTGAGTGATGATTCCCCTCTCTTTCAGAGGTTCTAACCTATTCTTGCATTCAACTTAGCATATAATAAAAGTAGTTAGCTTATCACAATACAATCATATTCATCACATATATTTCATAGTCAAAATCATTATAAAACATTAAATTGTATCAATTATTCATTCATCATATTTCCATTCAAGATTCATAAAACACATTCATATATTGAAGCAATTTAACCAAATAAAGTAATAGTAAATAGGTAATAACACACGTGGTGTAACATATTTCCCCTTGTGAATCATCACCCTCAATGATTATTAAGTATTGACATGGACATAACATAAAACATAAAACATCTTTAAACATCATTGTTTTCAAGAGTTTTCAAAATCTAGCAAGACTTGTGAAATTTTTTACTTCATCTCCACATACTCTTCCCAAGTGGCAGAATCTTCTGCATACTTATCCCACTGGACTTTGCATTGAAAAAAATCTCTATTACATAAGTGGAGCTTACTTGTTCCAAGCACCTTGAGAGGCTCAATTATTACCACTCCTGGGTCCTATACCTATAAAGCATTCCAATCAATAAAATGGTTATTGCCTAGTATATAATTTTTAAGGTATGAGACATGAAAGACATTATGTATCCTGACAAGAGCTGATGACAAGGCAATCCTATACGCAATAAGGTTGATCTTAAGAACCTCAAAAGGACCTATGTAGCATGGAGCAAGTTTGGATGACTTTCCAAACTTGATAGAACTCTTGTGAGGCTTGACCCTTAACAAAACCTTTTCTCCCACTGAGAAATTTTTGGGTACTTGCTTGGCATCAACATAAATTTTCTTCCTATCATTAGCTTTTACTAACCTCTACTTAATAATACCAACTTTCTCCTTCATTTCTGATAACATCTTTGGCCCCAAGGCTTATCCTAGCTTATAGGAGTTCAACACTTCCTACTGTACAATGCTTCAAATGGAGCCATCTTGATCACAAAATGATAAGAGTTATTATATGCAAACTCAACCAATGGTAGGTAGTATTCTCATTTATATTTTTTATCCATGAAATACATCCCTAGTAGGTCCTCTAAAACTTGGTTTACCCTTTCAGTTTGTCCATCCATTTTTTGGATGATATGCAAAACTTATATTCAATTTCGTCCCAAGTGAGGAAAACAAGGTTTGTCAAAATCTAGATGTCACATGAGCATCCCTATCAAATATAATCTTTTCAGGAATCCCATGCAATCTAAATACCTCTTAAATAAAATTCTGAGCTATTACATGAGCTCCATCAGTCAGATTCCCTGGTATAAAGTGAGCCACTTTTGTGATCTTGTCCACTACTACCAGAATGACATTATGCTTATTCCTCAACATTGGAATACCTTGCACAAAATCCATGCTAATGAATTGCCACTTACTTTCTATAACTTCATGTGGATACAAAAGACCTATTGAATGATGATGCTCTACCTTCACTCTTTGGAACTCTAAGAAACTTGCTACAAACCTTGCAACATCTCCTTTCATACCCTTCCAAAAATACAATGGCTTTACATCAGCTAACATCTTGGTTACACCAGGATGTCTTGAATATGGTGCATTGTGAACTTCTTTCCATACCAAGTTCCTTAATTCTCCATAATTAGGTACATAAATTGTCCCCTTAAACCTTAATAAAACATTAGGTTCAAAGTGATATCCCTCGTACCTTCGATCTTGCAGATATCTGAGAGTTCTTGCTTGACTTGTTCATAAAACCCGTCATCCTTGGATTCTTGCAACACTTGACCTTTAAAATAAGTTTCGATCGATACCATCGAGGAGATATGCCTCCTATGGCTTAGGGAATCAACAAATTGATTCTCCTTTCCCATGATATAATTGATGTTGAAATCATAGTCAGATATTAATTCCAACCACCTTCTTTACCTTGTATTAAGATTAGGTTGGTAAACAAATACTTTAGTCCATGATGATCAGTCTAAAGCTCAAATGGTTTCCCTAATAGATAGTGTCTCCAGATTTGTAATGCATGGACAACTACTGTTAACTCCAAATCATGTGAAGCATAATTATGTTCATAAGGATTTAGCTTCCTTGACTCATAAGTTATGACTCTTCCCTACTGCATTAACACTCCACCCAAACCTTCTCCTGAAGCATCGATGATAACAATAAATTTACCATCTAGATCTGGTACCTTCAGTATTAAATTTGTAGTCAACATCGCCTTGCGTAGATCAAATGTTGCTTGACATTTCTCTATCCACTCAAACTTCTTCCCTTTCCTTTGCAAAGAAGTGATGGGAAAAACTATTCTCGAAAAGTTTATGATGAACTTATGGTAATACCCAACCAGACCCATGAAAATTCTAACTTCTGCCACATTCTTAGGTACCAGCCACTCAAGAATTGCTTTTATCTTTGTTAGATCAACTGCAATCCCATCAGTTGAAATTACATGACCCAAATATTATACCTCTTTTTGGAAGAAGGTACACTTTGAGAGTTTCCCATACAACTTATGCTCTCTCAATTGTTGGAGTACAATCTCTAGATGCTTGAGATGTTCTTCTTCATTCTTGGAGTAGATTAAGATGTTGTCAAAGAAGACCATCCCAAACCTATCTAGGCAGTCCCTAAGTACATTATTCATTAGGTTCATGAATGTTTTTGGTGTATTCATGAGTCCAAAAAGTATGACTTTGAACTTGTAATAACCGTATCTAGACCTGAAATCTATCATGAAAATGTCTTCGTTCTTGATTCTTAGTTAATGATAACTAGAACATAAATCAATCTTCAAAAACACTACCTCTTCCTACATCTGATCAAAGAGATCATTGATACGTGGAAATGGATACTTATTCCTTATTGTCACTTTGTTAAGCAATCAATAGTCAATACAACGATGTAGTATCCCATCCTTCTTCTTCATGAAGATCACTGGCGCTCCCCATGGTGAAACACTAGGTCTTATTAGTCCTTTAGACAATAATCATTCTAATTATATCTTTAACTCCATTAATTCTGTTGTGGTCATCCTATATGGTACTTTTGAAATAGGTTATGACCCAGGGATTGTCAATGGAGAAATCAAACACTCTCTTGGGAGGAAATACAAGTAGTTCATCTAGAAATACATCCATAAATTTTTGTAGGATAGGATATTTCTCCATATCCGATTTCCTTCTTTCCACCACCTCTCCTTCTTCGACTTGTTTGAGATCTTCATGTTCATAATACATAACATCATCTTGAATAATGACTAGTATTCCTCAATTTTTTCATTTTTTATTGTGAAGAGTTGACAACCTTTATTTTTTTCCCTATGCATTTGCACAACTGAAATCTACCACTTTTTAACTTCTCTAGGTGTTCCTTGCAATGACACCCGGTTACCTAGATCATCTAAGCACTCTATGATTTAGTATGATAATCAACTTTGGCTCAATATTTCCATAGCCGATTCATCCCTAATATAACATCATAATAACCTAAGGGAGCTACGTACAAATTCACCTCCATAGAGAAACTTGGAAATTCGCCTAAGTATAGTGCCTACAACTTACACGTATAACTATCCTTGCCTAGTATGTAAACTTGGATCATAGTGAACTAACAGTGTAAATAATGGCTAGTTACACTACTTTGGCCAAAGAATTCATCACCTTGTATTTCGAGCGAGAGTCATCTATTTCACCCACCTTCCTAGCTCGATTTGGTTTTATGACCATTCATACTCTATATCTAGGTTACCCCCTTTCCCATGGATTAGACTAACGCCAAGAATAACCCACTTAACAAATCATAATCAAAATGAATTTACTACCAAAGTGATTCTAGCAACTTCTTACTTTATGCCACATATGTCTAGAATAGACAATCCTACATATAGCAATGACTACTATGTATAGTATCAGTATATTGCATTCATACAAACTCCCATATATAGCCCGTACAAACACATCTATACCAATTTGGCAGATTTCTCCAACATAATAGAAAACTAAGAAACATGCAAGCATATAAAAGCATCACAACACATTCAAAACCATTCCTTTCCAACATATTAATAAAAACTATTTAACCTTTCCAACATAAATGACAAAGGTATAGAAACTAGCATGCCTATATAAAAGCTCCAATTGATTAATCTTCCTTCCTATCTCAATTCCTTAAGACCACTTGCTACTTCCTCCAAGATCAACTTAGTTCCCTCTTCTAGTCTCTCACTAATTCTCTCAACAATCTCAAATGCAAAATAGTAAAGCAACTCTCAAACTCTCAAACTCTCAAATCACTAGCACAAAAATCATAGTCGAATAGCAACAAGATAATCAAATTGAAAAGTGTAGCAAATGGTAGAATGAGCACCTCTATATATACTAAAATGTGAGCAACCAAAGGTTACAAGCAAGCTAGTACCTCTGCCACCTTTCTATCCTCGTGCAATGACTCATCAAACTAACTTATAGGTTTGCAACACATAATAGTCCTCACCTTTGAAATTGCTGAGTCGACTTGTTTGAAAGGATAACAAGACTCTTTTACTGAGTCAAATGAATAAAAATCTTATTAGCAAGTTTCCTATTTGGTTTCCACATCGAATTCCTTCTTATATTTTTTCCAAGTTTACATTGACTGAGTCCCATGGCTAAGATATTTCTTTTCCAGACATATGTGCAATAAAGAGACTTCGTATGCATTCCATTTACTTCTACATTGGCGCCAAATTTCATAAACTAGCGCCCTTTATAATAGTGTAGGTAAGACTATTTCCACTTTGTTAAAATTTGCATTTACTTTACTTTACAACATATACACAACACCTCTAATTTCATGTATGCCTCTTAGACTAGGTTGACTTGGTCTAACATTTTCTTTATGCGTAGGTTTCTACTTAGCAACACATTAACATGGTAGCGCTATATGCACCCATGTTTCATTTAAAGCGCTTTACTATTATGAGCCACAATGTTATGTATTGCGCTTTATAAATATCTCAAATTATTATCAATTAAATATTATATATATAATATATATGTATATATATTTATATTTTTGTAATATATATACATATATATTAATTTATACTCATTTTGCATGGTTATCAAATACATTAATTTCCAATTATCAAACATATATAAATATATATCGAATAACATTACGTATATATACATAATTATATATAAATATCTATATTAATATATATACACACATATATATTATATACACATATATACTATATATACATATATATTATATATACATATATACTATATATACATATATATTATATATACATATATATATATTATATACATTATATTATTTTAATACCTTTATAAAAACACTCATACTCTCATATCCATCGATCGATATATATACATATACATATACATATATATATATATGTTTGCTTAGTCCAATCAGTATTCCCATGCATATAGGTAATCCGTCCATGAGCATGTGTAGGTACGTCTACCTATGTATACTTATGTACGTATTCACTCACATGTATGATTTTATTGTACACACATACAAATTTACATATATATATATATATTTTATGCATATATTTCATTGACATAACAATAAACACACAAGGAAGGACTTCCACTCAACATCAAGACTTAATCACATTCCTCAATCATAACATTCGCATCCAAACCAAAGATTGCTTACCTTTTCCTAAACTAACTTGACTCGACATAGAGTGTGTGAATGCTCAGTTAGGCTCATTAAGGGTTACCAGACCAAGTTCTTCTCTTGAGTGATAATTCCCCTTTGTTTCAGAGGTTCGAACCTGTTCCTGCATTCAAATTAGCACATAATAACAATAGTTAGTTGATCACAATACAATCATATTCATCACATATATTTCATAGTCAAAATAATTATAAAACATTGAATTAAATCAATTATTCATTCATCATATTTCCATTCAAGACTCATAAAACACATTCATATATTCAAGCAATTTAACCAAACAAGGTAATGGTAAATAGGTAATAACACACAGGTTGTAACATATCCCCCCTGGGAATTATCACCCTTGATGATTATTAGGTACTCACATGGACATAATATAAAACATAAAACATCACAAAACATCACAAAACATCATTGTTTTCAAGAGTTTTCAAAATCTAGCAATACTTGTGGAAACTTTTGCTTCATCTCTACATAGTCTTCCCAAGTGGTAGAATATTTTGTATATTGATCCCACTGGACCTTGCATTGAAAAACCACTCTATTACGTAAGTGGAGCTTACGTGTTCTGAGCACCTTGAGAGGATCAATTATTACCACTCTTGGGTCCTATACCTATAAAGCATTCCAATCAATAACATGGTTATCACCTTGTATATATTACTTCTTAAGATATGATACATGAAAGACATTATGCATCCTGGCAAGTGGCAAGGCAATCCTATACACAACAGGGTTGATCTCCTCAAGAACCTCAAAATGACCTATGTAGCGTAGAGCTAGTTTAGATGACTTTCCAAACTTGATAAAACTCTTGCGAGGCTTGAACCTTAACAAAACTTTTTCTCCTACTGAGAAATTTCTAGGTACATACTTGGCATCAACATAAATTTTCTACCTATCATTAGCTTCTGCTAACTTC
This sequence comes from Sequoiadendron giganteum, assembly GCA_007115665.2. Taxonomy (NCBI): domain Eukaryota; kingdom Viridiplantae; phylum Streptophyta; class Pinopsida; order Cupressales; family Cupressaceae; genus Sequoiadendron; species Sequoiadendron giganteum. The sequence continues at coordinate 398,103,098 of CM021102.1, read as the reverse complement.
TACTTAATAATACCAACTTGATCCTCCATTTCTGATAACATCTCTAGCCCAAGGCTTATCCTATCTTCTAGCTTATCCCAACTTATAGGAGTTTGACACTTCCTACCATACAATGCTTCAATGGAGCCATCTTAATCACATAATGATAAAATTTATAATGTGAAAACTCAACCAATGGTAGGTAATCTTCCCATTTATATTGTTGATCAATGAAATACATTCTTAGTAGGTCCTCTAACACTTGGTTTATCCTTTCAGTTTGTCCATCCATTTTTGGATGATATGCGAACTTATCTTGAATTTTGTCCCAAGTGAAGAAAACAAGGTTTTCCAAAATCTAGATGTCACATGGGAATCCGTATTAGATATAATCTATTTAGGAATCCCATGCAATCTAAATACCTCTTGGATAAACTTTTGAGCTATTATAGTTGCTCCATCGGTTAGATTTCATGGTATAAAGTGAGCCACTTTTGTGAGCTTCTCCACCACTACTAAAATGACATTATGCTTATTCCTTGACATTGGAAGAGCTTGCATAAAATCCATGGTAATGACTTGCCACTTACTTTTCAAAAATTCATGTGGATAAAAAAGACCTATTAGATGATGATTCTCTGCCTTCACTCTTTAGTACTCTAAGAAACTTGCTACAAACCTTGCAACATCTCCTTTCATACCCTTCCAAAAATATATGGTTTTACAATAGCCAACATCTTGGTTACACTAGGATGTCTTGAATATGGTGCATTATGAACTTCTTTCCATACCGAGTTCCTTAATTCCCTAAATCCTCCCATTAAACCTTAATAAACCATTAGGTTCAAACTTATATCCCTCATACCTTCAATCTTGTGGATTATCCATGAGTGCCACCTTGAATTGTTCATAAAACTCGTCACCCTTGGATTCTTGCAACACTTGACCTTTGAATTCAGTTTAGATTGATACCATTGAGGAGATATGCCTCCTATGAATTAGGGCATCGACAACCCAATTCTCCTTTCCCATGATATAATTGATGTTAAAATCATAGTCAGATATCAATTCCAACCACCTTCTTTGCCTTGCATTAAGATTAGGTTGGGTAAAAAATACTTTAGTCCATGATGATCATTCTTAAGTTTAAATGGTTTCCCCAACAGATAGTGCCTGCACATCTGTAATGTATGAAAAATTATTGCTAACTAAAAATCATGCGAAGCATAATTATGTTCATAAGGCTTTAGCTTCCTTGAATCATAAGTTATAACTCACCCCTCCCTGCATTAACACTCCACCCAAACCTTCTCTTGAAGCATCTGTGATAACAATAAAGTTACCATCTAGATCTAGTACCTTCAATATCAGAGTTGTGGTCAACTTCTCCTTGCGTAGATCAAATGTCATTTGACATTTCTCTGTCCACTCAAACTTCTTCCCTTTCCTTTGCAAAAAAATTATGGGAAAATCTATTCTCAAAAAGTTTGCAACGGACTTATGGTAATACCTAGCCAAACCCATGAAACTTCTATCTTCTAGCACATTCTTAGGCACTAGCCACTTAAGCATTGCTTTTATCTTTGCTGGATCAACTGCAATCCCATCAACTAAAATTACATGACCTATATATTGTACCTCTTTTTGGAAGAAGGTACACTTTGAGAGTTTTCCATACAACTTATGCTCTCTCAATCATTGGAGTACAATCTCTAGATTCTTGAGATGTTCTTCTTCATTCTTCGAGTAGATTAGGATGTCATCCAAGAAGGCCAACACAAACCTATCCAAGTATTCCCTAAATACATTATTCATTAGGTTCATGAATGTTTTTGGTGCATTCGTGAGTCCAAGAGGTAGGACTATGAACTCGTAATGACCTTGTCTAGTCCTGAAAGTTGTCTTAAAAATGTCTTTGTCCTTGATTCTTAATTGATGATAATCAAAACATAGATAAATCTTTGAAAATGCTGCCACTCCTTGCATCTGATCAAAGAGATCATTGATACATGGAAATGGATACTTACTCCTTATCATCATTTTTTTAAGCCGCTAGTCAATACACAAGCGTAGTGTTTCATCCTTCTTCTTCGTGAAGATCACTGGCACTCCCCAGGGTGAAACATTGGGTCTTATTAGTCCTTTAGACAACAATTCTCTTAACTATGCCTTTAACTCCATTAATTTTGTTGTGGTCATCCTATATGATAATTCTGATATAGGTTATGACCCAGGGACTATGTCAATGGAGAAATCAAACACTCTCTTAAGAGGCAATCCAAGTAGTTCATCTAGAAATGCATCTATAAATTTTTGTAGGACATGATATTTCTCCATATCCGATTTCCCTATTTCCACCACCTCTCCTTCTTTGAATTCTTGGAAATCTTGAGGTTCATAATACATAACATTGTCTTTAATACTGACTTCCTTGTATTCCTCAAGTTTTTCCATTTTTACTATGAAGAGTTGACAACCTTTCTTTTTTTCCCTATGCATTTGCACAATTGAAATCTACTGCAGTTTAACTTCTCTAGTTGTTCCTTGCAATGACACCCGATTACCTAGATCATCTAAGCACTCTACGATTTTAACATGGAAATCTACCTTGGCTCTATATTTCCATAGCCAATTCATCCCTAAGATGAAATCATAAGAACCTAAGGGAGCTACGTACAAATTCACCTTCATAGAGAAAATTGTAAGTTCAACCCTTGCTTCAAATAGATATTGATTTACTTCAGCTCTTGTTTGGTAAAATTTTCTATGGCACTAGTATCTATTCAAATTGAGACAAGAGTGCTAGACAAAGTACCTAAGACCTCTATAGGAGTAATTTGGTACTCTACTTACCAGTTGTCTATTGCAACATGTATCCTTTTTTGGAACGTAGCTTGTTGTGGAGGAAGAGGGTTCCCATGTGGTTGTGATTCTATCGGCCTATTAGGGCACTGATTAGCAAAGTGATATCCCTTATATGTAATACATTTTTTCACTAGTCCCATATTTCTCGCAGGTATTCTAGAGTTACTAACATTTCCACTAGCATTATTGTTGAAGTTGTTGTTGTTGCTTCCTCTTGAGTCCCTTTTTGGTTCATTCCAATTTTGCTGTGGTCCCTTGTTCCCTTGCTTCTAAAAACTTTACCCGTCACTAGGCCTCTTTGATGTTTGATTAGCTTGCGTGAAATTGAACTTCTTTCTGTTCCTTTCTCGGTAGTTTGAAATAGACCTAATATTTTGTTCTTGCGTAATAGATTTTTCATATACCAAGTCCATGGTAGTAGGAACATGCACGTCTACTTCACTACCTATTTGGGCATTGAGACCCATAATAAACTTCCTTACTCAAAATTATTCATCCTTTTGGTACATGGGTACATACCTCAAGAGGTAGGTGAAATTTTCTTAATATTCATTCACTGCAGAATCTCCTTTCTTCAAATTTTGGAAATCAATGAGCTTTTGATCGTAACCATCATTTCCAAAAAATCTCTACGAATTCACTCCATGTTAACCTCAAGGAACTAAGCCGCAACTCCATCTTATTATTCATCCACTAGTTGGATGCTTCACTAGCCAACTGAAAATCTCCCCAAACAACTTTAGTGACTTCAGAGTAATTCCTAATCTCAGAGTATTTTTCCATATTCATAAACCATGCTTAAGCCATATCCCCAATGTCACTACCTTCAAAATTTGGAGGTGTGATCTTTCTCATGTCACGAGATAGATCACTTCCCAATCAGTTCCATCAAACCTTGACTGTGACTGTTACATCCCACGCTTGATTCCTAAATTACTTTTCACCTTATGATAATTATTATGATGAATCATGAGATTAGGAAACCTTGAAAATTTTATATTATGATGGAATTATGCAATGTCATATTTTGCAATTCAATGAAATGATGACATTTATTTGATGTCATGAATATGATGAAATATAATGAAATGATTCTATTTATTTTGTAAATGAAATGATATGATCATGCTATAATGTTTTCTAGGCTAACCACTTGTTTGTTTTCTTGAGTGAGATTGTAGGAGCGATCCAAACACCTCGAGAGAGAAAGAGGGGGAGTATCACCTAGGAGAAGGGTGAAGTTGTGAATCCTATGATGATGCCATCTGAGCTTGAGACAATCAAGTATGACTCAGTTAACCTAATAGGTCTAGGGGATGTTTTTGCATGCCTGAGGTAAACCATCTTGTGTTAGCTTGTTGAGCTCCTCATTTTGTGGTGAATGGTCATTTAGGTTTTGTAAGCCTTCTTGCTTCTTTTATATAGGTATATGTGTGGGCGAATATAAATTTGCATATTCATGTATATATAGATATATATTCACACTATTTTTAAATGCATTGGCATGATATTTTCTTTCCGACATTGATGTTAAGTCAATGTAACCATTAATGTCACAACTCATATTAGTAATGCCACCTTTCTTACAAGTTACTATAATCCTTAAATTAGCATTAAGAATCAGCTTGTAAAGCCAAAAGTGGAAATGATGAGTGTCGATCCCTTTAACAAGGAAGAGCTGTATATTTTGAAAGCTCGATATTAAAAGAACTTATATCTTTATTTAAAAGGGTGTCAAACACATTTTAAAAATTTATCAAATAGTTTGGAAATAATACTAAGCCACGACAAGGTAATTACATACTCTCCTTTACAATCATTCCACCCCTTCACACCATATTTCTTAATAAAAAAGAGTGTCGACCTTGGCTGTACCACATAAGCTATGGTAACCGCTTTATGAATTGATTCTTGTAATGATATGGAAAGCCATGATTCTTTAGTTAAAAACAACATGTCATTCAACAATTTTGGCAAAAAGGAAAGCCCATCGCCACCAAGGTGACACTAGTAATGTAATTTTAGCTTGAAATTACTAGGTATCTCTTCATACAAGTGGGAAAATCATAAATTAGTGGGGAAAATGACTTGGTAACTATTTTTCTTGAACCGAATCTTGCCCTCTTCATATGGAAATCAATCAGGGGTAAGTTGAGGGGGATACTCCGAATAGAAGAGGAAAGGGGCATGTTACTTTGGAGTGAAAGAGATTTTTATATATAGGGGAAGAGAACGAAGCCATGGGGGGAAGAGGCTATAGTGCAGGTTAAAGCCACACTCATTGTCAAACATATTTTTTTGTACTTGCTTAGTCCATAGAGTATGAAAGAAAGGTACAAAGTCTTTTGGTCGAGAGAGAAAAATTGAAAAGAGTGGAGAAATGACTTCAAATTTTCTTTCAACTTGTATTCTCCTTGAGTATGAAGAAAGGGAAGGAATTATATAGCGCGGTGGTGGAACCCTTGAAATTTTCCTAGTTCCACTGAAGTTTTGTGATTAAACCCTGATAATCACTGTCCTAGGGTTGAGGTTTACAAATTTATTCATGTTTGCACCCTTGTTTGGTCTTCAAGCTTCTATTTTTGAGTTGAATGGCTATATCTGGTTCCTGGTCATTTCATAATCTTTTATGGCTCTAGGTCTCATGGTTTTACCGACCCCTTCTTTTCTTCTCCCATCATGACTAGATGGCCCCTCTTTAAAAACAACTTTAACCCACATGTTTCAAACATTCCTTAAGTCGGGCTCTGAATGTTGCATCGCCCATCGCTTGTTTGGTTTCAAATATCCTTGTGCAACCCGCGATGAGCAATGCCCTCTCTTTTCATCCAACCAACTGCCTATAGTCCCTCATGTGTTCATGTATCTCCACTGGGAAGTAACACCTAATGAGCGATGCGGTCAATCTTTTGACCCATTGCTGCTCTTTTAACTGTCGCCAGTTGTCTTGTGTCGGTTAAGATGGAACCCACTATCGCCGATGCCTAGGTCATGTCCCATTATTGAGGCGTAATGTTTCATTGGTTGGCATCAGTCTACAGAGGGACAACGTGTGACGAGCAATGGAGGATGTACATGGCGGCCAAGGATTTGTTATGGTTAGCATCACTGGCTTCCCCGCTATCACCTGTCATCCTTTGCAATTTAAGGTGGAACCCACGTCTGCCGATGGGTTGAGTTCTTCCCCATCGCTTAGACTTGGTTTGTCATGGGTTAGGACTGTTTGGGTAGATGTCGACGTGTGATGAGTGATTCGGGAGGTTATTTGTGGTTTGGATTCTTCCACGCCCACTATTGACAGCTAATGTCTCATCATTGGCCTTGGTGCCATCTTTTGATGAGACTCTTGTGGGAGGGATGAACTAGCGATGGGCGACGTGCTTCAATTTGTGGCCCATATTTACCCACGATTGTCAAGATTGACGACGCACGTTTCAAGGATGATCGAGTTAGGATGTGGTTGAGTACGTGGTAGTTTTAAAGCATCTCCTCACTATTTCTAAGTATGGTTGATAAAGCAAGTGGCAATCCTTAATGATCCTCATTGATTGAGTTTTAATCCTTGGTGATTGATGGCTAAGATGCGACATGCAAATGATTGATTTTTTTAGTCACATGAGTGAACCAGGATGGCCATTAATTGCAACATGCCCTGAATTCCTCTATTTAATGAGGATTATTCTACAGATTGTTTACTCGTCCACTTCTATCAGTGCCTTTGGTTAATTCTCACGAGTGCTGGGCTAGTAAATTTTGCTACCTGAGAAGTTCTCACCAAGGTGGCGTACTAGTGTATTGATGCATATGGTGTTCTTGCTACGTTTTGGCGACCTCTTCTATATCTGGTGTTGCTGGGGCTCACATTGTCTACACATAGGATTATTCTGGGGGCTATAGCTGGTATTTTCCTTACATATTTAGCATTGGGTTCGTGTTGAGTATAAAATGAGTTGATCGAGTTCCTCTACTATGCCAGTGTGCAGGTCATGAAGGCTAAGCTTGCAAGAGCCGTTAGTCTATGAGCCAGAAGTGAAGCTCATGGTGGAAAAAACGCTAATTATCCCAAAGGCTAAGAGGACTGCTTGCAGAAGGGTCGAGAGAACTATTGTCAAAAGTGACTACAATCTCTGAGCAAGGACCTGTTCTGAAGAATTGGTCAAAGTTAAAGGGAAAGGGTCTAGAGTGTTTGCGAAATAATTAACAAGAATGGATACAAACCCTAAGGTTTGTTCGAAGAAGCTTGACTCCCTGGTCATAATTACTGATAGCTCTTTGGAGGAAGGTGAAGGAGTTGGCTTTGGCGTTGGCCATTTCCCTATCTCTTTGGTACCATAAACCGACTCGGATGACGAGGTGGTGGTTGCAACTCCACTCTTTATGAAGAGGCCTGGTGAGGGTGTTCACTTAGCGACTGATAACATTGGGTGACACTCATGTGACTCTCTTGCTAGTGTTTGGTTCCTGGGTACTATGATATGTACTTCCTACGTGGCTGGTTTAAAGGTTTTTTGGCTGTTGGTGATGATGGTGACTTCTCCTAGTTTTTGGTGATGTGCGGATTCTGATGGTGGTGCCTTTTGGAAGGCTTGTGTGGCATCTCTAACTAATGGTTTGGCACCTCTTTTTGCCTTTTTTCCTTTTTCTTTCTCGTGGTGTGTAAATGAAAAAATATAACGGTTCGAGAACGAAACCCCACGAGATGAAATTACTTTGAAATTATCAAAAATGTAACTGTAATGAGCCGTTTGCTTGTTGCTCCCTTGGCTTATAAAAGGGATTTCAAGGCTCATTATAGGGGTTAGATTTTGAGTCTAGAAATGACTTAGGTAGAATGCAGAAAACTAAAGCAATACAAGATGTGTATTGAACATGCTAGAACATTGTCTTGGGTCCAAGTTATGTATATGATATTCTTAAAATAGTTTTGCATGGGTTTCTGAAATCGAAAAAAATCTGTAAAACTGAAGAATGCGCTCTCCTATACGCAATTATTACACATTATAAATGGAAAACCAAGTGTCTTTTCATTTATCTTTCAATGGTTATTTGAATGTATGATTCTATTCTTGTTTTAGCTCAAGGGATTAATTAAAATACTTGAAGGGAATTGTAGGTTTGTAAGCAATCGCTTAGGATTTTGATAAGAAGTCGTGTTTGAGGAACTGTGAATTTTCCTAGTGTAAGGCATTGTGAAGATAGGTCTCTTATTTCATGGTTTGCTGATTCATGCATTACTGACTGCCACATATTTGAATCCATTCCCAATTGATAAGGAATTGGTTTGTTTACTGTAAATTCTTGTAATCTAATGTAGAAGTTGAAGTACCTAGTCATGGATTCATAATGATGACAACATTAAATAATTTTTTATCAATTCTGAGATGCAAGTCCAAAATAATACCTTGTTCCTAGCAAATAGATGATTATTTATGTGAAGGTCGGCCATACTTTTGCTGAATGATGTTTGTTTGCATGAGAAAGGAACCTATATGTGCAGAAGTGCTCACCATTGTAATAGAATTCTTGTGAACTCAATTGGGAAATACCCTCCCTGGTTCCACAAAGTCTAAAGTGTAGGGGTTAAAGGCTCAAAACCCTTTACTTGTCGAGTTGGCCATTCATCTGTAAGATTCTTAATGATGAAGGTTGGCTACCTTCTAGAGTCTTCTTAAGGTGTACAGGAAAAAACACCAACATGCGGGTTTATTGTAGGAGCAACACAAGTTAGGAAAGAGTGACACTTTTCATGCTATACAAGCATGTCGTTATCTTAAATCTTTGTCAATCTCTTTTGTGTTAATTTGAGAATGCAATGCTCTTGCAAGCTGAAACAAAATGCTTGCATTTTCTTTGTTCTTTTCCTTCCACTAATATTACCTTAGTAGATATGAAATATTGAGGAAAGTCTTATAAGAAGCATCTAACGATGGCTAAGGTAGTATGCTTAAATTTTGAGTGAAAACTTAGTGATCTTACAATACTTTTTGTTGTAGCTTCCCACGATGTAGTTGCCATAAAATCTGAGACATAAAAACATGGAGGGAATCTATTTTTTGAAAATTCTTTTGTACAATAGAGTAACCTTCGGTTGAATAGTGAATGCATGTATTGTATTCTCATTTGATTCGTGTTCCTATTATCAAATTATGAATGGCCTCTAGGAGCCTTAGTCGTCCAGATTTAAATGACTTGTTAATGTGAAAGAGTCCTACGCCGGCTAGGACCAATATTGTATGCTTACTCTTGTGAACTTAAAGGCTGAATTCTAAATTGAAAATTAAGATAAAGTGAATGCTTTCCAAAAAAAAGTATCTTTATCATGATTGGTATAAAAGAATCCTTGTGATAAAGAGACTACTCCTGTTAATAAGCTGGGCCATTGCTCCATATTTCAAGAAATTAAAAGTATTTTGGTTAGAATATTTCTTGGTAGGTATTGAGAAGAACAAGGATTCTAAGTTTTGATTAATTTAAAAGCTTTGATCTTTGAGTTAGATAATGAGTAAGGTGAACAAAATTAACAGTTCAATTCAGGGTTAAAGGTGCAAGAAATCCCTCTAAAAAATGGATAGAACCCTTGCTTTTCTTATGTTAAATATTTTGAATTGAGATTAATTGTTGAAAATAAAGTTGGAAATGTTATATGTGTTGGACCCTTGAAGGGTTTCATACCAAGTACAACAACACCTAGTGGAGGGTTTCATAGAATGAGAGTTTTCCTTATTAAATAGTGTACTCTTAGGTCATGATAATTTGTTTATAATGTCAAGGAATGCCAGGGAAACCACCATATGGGATAACCCTTGTATCTTATGACTTTGAACCAATGGTAGGATCCAAGACTTGAGAGTTACGCCAAGTAACACGGGGGTTCAAGGAAAGTTAAGTACTTATATTTTTGTGAATTTATTGGAAGATGGGACCAGTTGGTCTACAATTATCTTATATTTAGTTAACAAAATTTCATTGAAATGCATGAAGGACCTAAAACCTAAAGGAATTTATATTCATGATGGAGTTCTATCCTCTTATGTGTAGTCTTTGTCCACATAATACTCGTACTAAATTATGACCAAGAAGGTCAAGAAGATATCATTTTGGGTCAAGATTTGTTTAAAGTTTATATCACGAGAGTAGACGCTCTTAAGGGTTAGGGTTAAGACTCAAGCAAGTGGTTGTATCCAAGACCTAGGTAGTTACATGGAAGTAACTCAAGTGTTCGAGTCAGAAATAACCAACAATTCAGATGCGTTTTTTACTTTATGAATCTTCACTATTTAAGGACTCTAAAAAAAAGATAAATTACTAAACCTTTGAGACTATATTAAGAAGAATGAGTATTCAAATTAAGGTAAATATTTTATTAAAAATGATTGAACCTTTTGAAGGTACTTCTGGTTTGTGACTATATGGAACCAGTTGATGGCAGTAAGTTATTAGTAAACTATGTTAGCATAGAGAGAGATCAAATTTACTCTCATGGATTATATTAAAAATCTAGATAGGTAGCAGTCGCCAAGACCCAAGAAATTAGGAGAATGTAACAAGGGTATTCGGGTCAGAGAATATCCTAGTTATTACCAATTTAGTAAGAGCTTGAACAAGGGACAATTGCCAAGACTTGATAATTACACCAAGTAATGAAGGGTTCAAGAAAGGTCCAACCTTTTTGTCAACTCAGTCGAGTTATGTTTAGAAAGACAAGATTATGTCGTGTTATAAATTATTTGTGATTGTTTATGGGGTGGAATAGTTAGTTCCAGTATACCCTAGGTCAGGAAAGGTATTCCAAGTTGAGTAGGGTGGGTAAACAAACGACTTCCCTCTTAGCAACAAATGTATCTATAATACAAATACTATGGCCATAGTGAGTGCATTTGTCTTTGCATGCACTTGTCGATTCACTGTGACCTAAATACTTAGCTAATCAGACATGTCGTACATAGTTGAAGGGTATCCATAGTTGTGCAATGGTATTAGTTAAGTAGGGCATAACACTAGAGCTCAGATGGCATAATTAAGAGGGTTATCGACTAATTCCTTCGTTGAAGGGCAAAGCCACTTCTAGTTAGGAAGGTGTGTGGGGGACCGCTTAAGTCCATGGTTGGAGGTAATGCACCCAGGTGATGCTCTCCCTCTGGCAGATGACATGCCGATTCTTGGAAGACAAAAAGGATCTAGATGTGGGATCTTCGACCTTAATCCTGTAAGTTATTGTTTAGCTTAAATAGATGTAATCATTTCATTGAAATATGTAAGTGATAAATGTTTATTCTTTTTAGTTAGAAAAGATTGTGTAGATGCTTTGTTATATCTTTATGGTAATAGTTATGTAGGAGCATGTTCCATATTTAAAGAAAAAAAATTGAACCTCTTTTCATCTACGTTTTTAGTTATTTATTGTTTGGTGAATAATTCATGGTAACTCTTTGTAAGAAGGTGTAGTTTGTTACAAATAGTATTAGAGCTATTGGGTTCAACACTTGGACCTATGAGCTCATTGTGTAAGTTTTCCTCAAACTTTATCAGGGGGTAATGTTTGAAATGTTCTTAAGCCAGGATGGCAGGGAAAATAAGAAGAAGGAAAATAGTAAGGAAACCAATGTCCTAAAATATGTCTAACTTTGGGACAAGGAGAGAGTCGATCCTGGAGGTCAAAAATCACCAACAAATTATAGAGAGATGGCCTTGGGTTGCGGAAGGAATGCACCTGAACTAAGTAAAAAGATTATGTATATTGATACAAATGCTTAATTGGAGAAACCAATTGTTGCATAAACAAAAAAAACCTTCAGAAGAAGAAGATTCAAAATATCTGTGAATCAGAACCAACTAGGGAGATATCCAAAAGGCATGATAACCTTTAGACAATCCTAATTTAAAACTAGAATAAAATATATCCATAATAATTAAAATTAATAATGAGAGTTGGTACCTTAGAGTAAAGGTTAGAGACCATAATGGGTCAGAAAAAGAAGCAACTCATGAAGGAAAAGATGAAAAATGACATGATTCCACCAACCAGAATGGGCATGGTCAATTTGGAGTCAAGACTTAAATATGAGAAAAGAAACTAAATAACCCTTGAAGTGTCTAAGGTTATGAAGAGAATGAAATCGTCATGAATTTTGGATGAAAATTTCTTAGAAAAGATGGTTGTAGGGAAAAGACTTGGATAGTAAAGGAGGCCAATTAGACAAGAGCTCAGGTAGAGCAATGTTTGACTGAAGTTAAGATTAAACTTCCTTAGTTTGAAAAATGAAAGTAAATATGTGCTAGTCCTTTTAAAGATCATTTGAAGACGTTCCAAGGGTAAATTGGATATGAAAGAGACTATATTGACAAATTAGAAGAATAATTAATTAACCCTGGAACAAAAAGTGTTTGCAGGATATACCAAGGCGAGTAAGATAAGGTAGACAATAATCACTCATATGTAGAAATCCACTCAAGAAGAATGTTAAATTATTTTGATCAATTTGGAGAAAATAGAAGAATACCAAAATTCATCTTTTAAGACGATTCAATGTTTAGTAAGTCTCGAAAACACCAAAGAGGGGAAGAAGAGAAGTAAATGGATATGTATCTTATTCACCAAAATGTGTTGATTTAATTCTAGTTTGAGAAAACTTTTGATTTCTCCATTAAATATGGTCCTCAATTCAAAAATCTTATACCCAAAGATTCTTATAAGGTCCACAAAAAATTTGTTGGAGTTGAAGGCTAAACTATAAGAGCTATAAGTAAAAGACTTGAATGGTTAGGAAAAAGTTAGAGGTCTTTGACCAAATAAGAATGAAGTAATTATGACACCAATTCTATAAGTTCCTGATTTGGGAGATCAATTGATAGTAATCTTTGATACTTTGAGAAAAGGTTAGGCATGGTGCCTATTTAAGAAGGGTGAGTTATCACCTATGAGTTTAGGGGATTGAAGTTAAATAAATGAAACCATGCCCCACATGATTTTAAGCTATCAGAAATGCAAGAATAAATCATGTTCATCAAGAAAAGGTTAACGGGAACCAATGAAAAGCTTTGTTGATGATAAGCGAATACTGAGACAGTTCACAGTAAGAGAAAGAATGCTCGAATCACACAGGCTCCATCAGTATATTAATAGCAAGGTTTCTTGGGGCTAAGTCTAGTAGGATCAGAATGTCGAGGATAGTGCTACGAGTGAAAATAATAATGAAATTAAACAAAGATTTTCCTATTCCCTGCTTGAATTTAAAATTAGAAATTAGGACATTTTCAATTACGTTGTTAATATGTTAAGATACTTTACATCATTAAGGATGATGATTCTTAAGGGGGAAGGTATGTTACATCCCACCCTTGATTCCTAAATTACTTTTCACCTTATGGTAATTATTATGATGAATCATGAGACTAGGAAACCTTGAAAATTTTATATTATGATGGAATTATGCAATGTCATGTTTTGCAATTCTATGGAATGATGACAGTTATTTGATGTCATGAATATGATGAAATATAATGAAATGATTCGATTTATTTTGTAAATGAAATGATATGATCATGCTATAATGTTTTATAGGCTAACCACCTGCTTGTTTTCTTGAGTGAGATTGCAGGAGTGATCTGAACACCTCGAGAGAGAAAGAGGGGGAGTATCACCTGAGAGAAGGGTGAAGTTGTGAATCCTTTGATGATGCCATCTGGGCTTGAGATGGTCAAGTATGAATCAGTTAACCTAATAGGTCTAGGGGATGTTTTTGCATGCCTGAGGTAAACCATCTTGTGTTAGCTTGTCGATTTCCTCATTTCGCGGTGAATGGTCATTTAGGGTTTATAAGCCTTCTTGCTTCATTTATATAGGTATATGTGTGGGTGAATATAAATTTGCATATTTGTGTATATATGTATATATATATTCGCACTATTTTTAAATGCATTGACTTGATATTTTCTTTCTGACATTGATGCCAAGTCGACATAACCATTAATGTCACAACTCGTATTAATAATGTCACCTTGCTTACAAGTTACTATAATCCTTCATTAAGAATCGGCTTGTAAAGCCAAAAGTGGAAATGATGAGGCTCCATTCCTTTAACAAGGAAGAGCTCTATATTTTGCAAGATCGATATTAAAAGAACTTATATCTTTATTTAAAAGGGCGTGAAACGCATTTTAAAACTTTATCAAATAGTTTGGAAATAATATTAAGCCACGACAAGGTAATTACATACTCTCCTTTACAATCATTCCACCCCTTCACACCATATTTGTTAATAAAAAAGGGTGTCGGCCTCATTGTCAAACATATTTTTCTGTACTTGCTTAGTCCATAGAGTATGAAAGAAAGGTACAAAGTCTTTTGGTCGAGAGAGGAAAATTGAAAAGAGTGGAGAAATAATTTCCGGAGGTTCTTTCAACTCGTATTCTCCTTGAGTACGAAGAAAGGGAATGAATTATATAGGACATGTTTATTGTAGGAGTAGCACAAGTTATCTTAAATCCTTGTCACTATCTTTTGCGTTAATTTGAGAATGCAATGATCTTGCAAGCTGAAACAAAATGCTTGCATGTTCTTTATTCTTTTCCTTCCACTAATCTTACCTTAGTAGATATGAAATATTGAGGAAAATCTTATAAGAAGCATCTAACGATGGCTAAGGTAGTATGCTTATATTTTGAGTGAAAACTTAGTGATCTTACAATACTTTTTGCTTTAGCTTCGCGTGATGTAGTTGCCATAAAATCTGAGACATAAAAACATGGAGGGAATCTGTTTTTTGGAAAATTCTTTTGTACAATAGAGTAACCTTCGGTTGAACAGTGAATGCATGTATTGTATTCTCATTTGATTCGTGTTCCTATTATCAAATTATGAATGGCCCCTAGGAGCCTTAGTCGTGCAGATTTAAATGACTTGTTAATGTGAAAGAGTCCTACGTCGGCTAGGACCAATATTGTATGCTTACTCTTGTGAACTTAAAGGCTGAATTCTAAATTGAAAATTAAGATAAAGTGAATGCTTTCCAAAAAAAAAGTATCTTTATCATGATTGGTATAAAAGAATCCTTGTGATAGAGAGACTACTTCCGTTAATAAGCTGGGCCATTGCTCCATATCTCAAGAAATTAAAAGTATTTTGGTTAGAATATTTCTTGGTAGGTATTGAGAAGAACAAGGATTCTAAGTCTTGATTAATTTAAAAGCTTTGATCTTTGAGTTAGATCATGAGTAAGGTGAACAAAATTAACAGTTCAATTCAGGGTTAAAGGTGCAAGAAATCCCTCTAAAAAATGGACAGAATCTTTGCTTTTCTTACGTTTAAATTTTTGAATTGAAATTAATTGTTGAAATCAAGTTGGAAATGTTGTATGTGTTAGACCCTTGAAGGGTTTCATACCAAGTACAACAACACCTAGTGGAGGGTTTCATAGAATGAGAGTTTTCCTTATTAAATAGTGTACTCTTAGGTCATGATAAGTTGTTTATAATGTCAAGGAATGCCAAGGAAACCACCATATGGGATAACCCTTGTATCTTATGACTTTGAACCAATGGTAGGAGCCAAGACTCGAGAGTTACGCCAAGTAATACGGGGGTTCAAGGAAAGTTAAGCACTTATATTTTTATGAATTTATTGAAAGATGGGATCAATTGGTCTACGATTATCTTATATTTAGTTAACAATATTTCATTGAAATTCATGAAGGACCTAAAACCTAAAGGAATTTATATTCATGATGGAAGTTTCTAACCTCTTATGTGTAGTCTTTGTCTACGTAATACTCGTACTAAATTATGACCAAGAAGGTCAAGAAGATATCATTTTGGGTCAAGATTTGTTTAAAGTTTATATCACAAGAGTAGACACTCTCAAGGGTTAGGGTTAAGACTCGAGCAAGTGGTTGTATCCAAGACCTAGGTAGTTACGTATAAGTAACTCGAGTGTTCGAGTCAGAAATAATCAACAATCCAGATGAGTTGTTTACTTTGTGAATATTCACTATTTAAGGAAGGACTCTAAAAAAAAGCTAAATTACTAAACCTTCAAGACTATATTAAGAAGAAGGAATATTCAACTTAAGGTCAATATTTTATTAAACATGATTGAACCTTTTGATGGTACTTCCAGTTTGTGACTATATGGAACCAGTTGACGGTAGCAATTCATCAGTAATAAATATTTTAGCATAGAGTGGGAGATCAAATTCTCTCATGGATTATATTAAAAACCTAGATAGGTGGCAGATACCAAGACCCAAGAAGTTAGGAGAACGTAACAAGGGTATTCAGGTTAGAAAATATCCTTGTTATTCAATTTAGTAAGTAAGAGCTTGAACAAGGGGTAGTTTCCAAGACTTGATAATTATGCCAAGTAATGTGGGGGTTCAAGAAAGGTCCAACCTTTTTGTCAACTCAGTTGAGTTATGTTTAGAAAGAAAAGATTATGTCATGTTATAAATTCTTTGTGATTGTTTGTGGGGTGGAATAGTTAGTTCCAGTATACCCTAGGTCAGGAAAGGTATTCCAAGTTGAGTAGGGTGGGTGAATAAAAGAATTTTCTCTTAGCAACAAATGTATCTATAATACAAATACTATAGCCATAGCGAGTGCATTTGTCTCTACATGCACTTGTCGGTTCACCGTGAACCAGATACTTAGCTAGTCAGAGATGTCATACATAGTTGGAGGGTATCCATAGTTGTGTGATGGTATTAGTTAAGTAGGGAACAACACCAAAGCTTAGATGGCATAATTAAGAGGGTTATCGACTAATTCCTTCATTGAACGGCAGGGCCACTACCAATTAGAAAGGTGTGCGAGGGACCGCTTAAGTCCATGGTTGTAGGTAAAGCACCCAGGTGATGCTCTCCCTCTGGAAGATGATATGCCGAGTCTTGGAAGATAGAAAGGATCCAGATGTGGGATCTATGACCTTAATCATGTAAGTTATTGTTTAGCTTAAATAGATGTAATCATTTCATTGAAATACATAAGTGATAAATGTTTGTTCTTTTCAGTTAGAAAATATTGTGTAAATGCTTTGTTATATCTTTATGGTAACAGTTATGTAGGAGCATGTTCCATATTTAAAGAAAAAAATTGAACCTCTTTTCATCTATGTTTTTAGTTATTTTCTGTTTGGTGAATAATTCATAGTAACTCTTTGTAAGAAGGTGTAGTTTGTTATAGTGACTCCTCATCCTCATGTTCATTAGAGTGGGTGTGATCATGAGAATCCTCTCCTTTTTCCTCATTGTTAGGAACTTCCTCATCATTATTTGGAACTTCTTGTTTCTCCCTTTCTTTCCCCCTTACCTCTTATTTGAGGTTTCCTATCCTTGTTCTTGTTTCATCCATTATAGCCAAGATGTGGTCCAACTTAGATTCAACATTCTCAGTACCTTGACCTACTTCTTGACTTCCTCCATTGTTAGTTCGTGTCCTAACCATTTTTCCCAAGAATAGTTATACTTGGAGGTTTCATTAAATTAGATCTAAGAAATTTTATTTAACTTTCTAAAATATTTTTAAAAGAGCAACCATTCATATAAGGAATTCCATAAAGAACTTATACACAAGTTTTGCCAAAAACATATTTTCCTTTTAAAAAGTATTTCACTATCCTTGACTTTACATAGATTGACTATTCAGATAGTCTAAGGGAGAGTATCCCTCATTTTCACTCTTTGATACATAGCTACATGGGATATAGCCCTCAGATTTTCTCTCATATACTTTGTCAAAAGGAAAATATTCCTTAGACCTATTCTCAGATACATAGTTTTGGCGAACATACTCCTTTGATTCGCCACTTGAGGCTATTATAATAACTTATGCCATAGGTATAACATGAGGGTCCCTAAATATCATTGTTGGAATAACACTATATTACGAGGGCACATCCCTAGAAAGTGATAATGAGTCTGAGTTGGCTGGTGAGATAAAAGGTAAAAGGTTGAAATTGGTAGCCTCTCTCATCCTTCTTTTCTCTTAACTGATTTGTGAAATGGAATGACTAATGGTCTTAGTATCACTCATCCATATGGAATTATAATGTTTGGTTCCCTCTATGGTTTGAACAAGGGCTTATATTTTCTTCTTGGCCCTCAGGTAGCACTCATTACCGATCACTAACTTTCTTGTAGTCATCCTGAGATGCACCATCCTGGCACAAGAATTTCCAAACATTAGACTAATATAATGTTGGATTGAAAACATAGTGAGAACATAGGTTCTAGAGCTAAACTTGGTTGCTCTAATACCATGTGTAATATGCCCATTGTTCTACACAATAATTTTATTATGTTTTACCCACAAGTCAACAATTTATGCATCTAACCCTTAAGAGCAATACATTTTTTTTTCCTTTGAATAATAAATGCACATTTGAAACATATTTCAAACTTCCCCATTGAATACTAAACAATTCCTTTCATTAATACAAGTATTGATGACTCATAATCTCAATATGACATTTCACATTTAAAATTTTCATAGAGATGGATACAAGTTACATATATAGCTTCAAAAAGCTTACTAAATATAGAAAGTACAAATGGTACAAAAATATCCTCCTCAAATCTTGGCCACCAACTGCATGAGGAGAAGCATCACTCAAGCACTTTTCCACCAACCATGAGCTTATTGCAGTCCCTCACACATCTACCAAATTGGTAAGATGGCCCTACCCTTCGACGAAGAGATCGGTTTGGTAACCTCATAACTCTAGCCTTTTCTGAGCATGGTGTTGTGTCCTATATATCTAGAGATGCCATATAGTGGCTACAACCCACATGTATGACTATCCCTACCTAGTATGTAAACCTGGATCACAGGGAACTGACAGTGTAAATAGTCGCTACTTGCACTACTTTGGCCAAAGAATTCATCACCTAGTATTTTGAGTGAGAATCATCTATTCCATCCACTTTACTAGCTTGATTTGGTTTTATGACCATTCATACTCTATATCTAGGTAACTCCCTTTCCCATGGATCAGACTAACCCTAGGAATAACCCACTTAACAACTCATAATCAAAATGACTTTACTACCAAAGTGATTCTAGCGATTTCTTACTTTATGCTACATACGTCTAGTATAGACAATCCTACATATAGCGATGGCTACTACATGTAGTATAAGTACATTACATTCATACAAACTCCCATATATAGGGTACATATACATCTATACCAATATGACATGTTTCTCCAACATAATAAATAATTAAGAAACATGCAAGAATATACAAGCATCACAACACATTTAAAACTATTCCTTTCCAACATAGTAATCAAAACTATTTAACCTTTCCAACATAAATGACAAAGGTATAGAAACTAGAATACTTGTATAAAATCTCCAATTGATTAATCTTCCTTCCTAGCTCAATTCCTTAAGCTCCCTTGCTACTTCCTCCAAGATCAACTTACTTCCCTCTTCCAGTCTCTCAATAATTCTCTCCACACTATCAAATGAAAAATAGTAAAGCAACTCTCTAACTCTCAACTCAATAGCACAAAAATCATAGACAAATAACAAAAATATAATCAAATTGAAAAGTGTAGCAAATGGCACAATGAGCACCTCTATATATACTAAAATGTGAGCAACCAAAGGCTAAAAACAAGCTAGTACTTCTGCCACCTTTTTATCCTCATGCAACGACTCATAAAACTAACTTACAGGTTTGCAACATATAACAATCCTCACCTTTCAAATGGAAAAGTCAACTTGTTTCAAAAGACAACAAGACTCTTTTACTGAGTCAAATGAATTTAACAAGATTATTAGCAAGTATCCTATTTGGTTTGCACATTGAATTCCTTCTTATATTTCTGCCAAGTTTACATTGACTGAGTCTCATGGCTAAGATATTTCTTTTCCAGACCTATGCACAATAAAGAGACTTAACTTATTATGTACTCCATTTACTTCTGCATTGGTGCCACATTTCATAAACTGGCACCCTCTATAATAACACGGGTAAGACTATTTCCACTTTGTTAAAATCTGCATTTACTTTACTTTGCAACATATACACAACACCTCTAATTTCATGCGTGCCTCTTAGACTTGGTTGAACTGGTCTATCATTTTGTTTATGGACATGTTTCTACTTAGCAACATATTAACATGGAAGTGCTATATGCACCCATGTTTCATTTAAAGTGCTTTAATATTATCAACGACAACACTATGTATTGCGCTTTATAAATATCTCAAACAATTATCAATTATTTATATAATATATAATATATGGCTAAGTGCACCAATCTGTGACACAATTTCGGTGCCAAATTACGAGAAAAACCCGTAATAGGTCATATTGCGCTCGCCAAATTTGGCACTCTCCAAATGGCTATAGCATTTGGCGAGCGCCAAATTTGGTGAGTGCCAAATGGCTTGAATTTTGCAATGAGTGAACAAGTGCGAGTTCTCTTTCTTTTTGCAATGAATTTTGGAATGCATTTTTCTAAACTCTTTTATTTTTACTTTCTCTTCTAGGGAAACTATATACATGAAATAAACATTTAAGTATAAGTTGACATTTACATATGGAAATTTACTTTCTTATACTTTAAGTTATATTTCATGTATAGGCAGGATGTTTGAGAGTGGTTTCAGATCTCTAGGAATTATAATGCAAATTCTAGTTTTTGGAAGATCTTAAAAATTTCAGACTTAGTCAAATTTCAGTAATCAACAATTCGAATTTCAATAATTAGGAGGTCAAATTTTAGTAGTGAACAAGTTGTATTATCTTTATCTCTCCTTCTCTCTACTCTCTATCTCTCTACTCGCTCTCTCTTTCTTCCTCTCTCTCTCTCTCTCTCCCCTCTCTCTCTCTCACACACACACCCGTCTATCTCCTCCCTGCATCTGCCTCCCTCCCTCCCCTCTCTACTTCTCTCTATCTCTTCTCTCTCTACATCTCCTTCCCTCTCTCTCTCTCTCTTTACCTACCTCTCCCTCCATCACTTTGTATCTCACTTATGTCTCCCTCCCTACCTCTTTCCCTCTCTACTCTCTATCTCTCCTCTCCCTCCTTCTACCTACATCTCTCTCACTCTCTATCCCTCTCTTCCCCCGCTTTCTCTCTAACTCTCTCCTCTCCATATCATAATTCTATCTCCCTCCCTCACTCTCCCCTCTCTATCTCACCACTCTCTCTATCTCTCTCTCTCTCTCTCACACACACAAAACTCTATCTCCCTCGCTAACACTCCCTCCTTCCTTCCTTCCCTCTCTACTTCTCTCTATCTCTCCTCTCCCTCCCTCTCTCGACCTCACCCTCCCTCCCCTTCTTTTTTTCTATCCTCCCAATCTCTCTCACTACTATCCCTACCTCCCTCCCCATCTTTCTCTCTCAATTGATTCTTTTCTCTATCTCACCATTCCCTCTCTCTCATTCACACACACACCTCTATCTCCCTCCCTACCTCTCCCTCCCTCTGTTCCCTCTCTACTCTTTATCTCTCCTCTCTCTTTCCCTCTCTATACATACCTCTCCCTCCATCACTCTCTCTCTCCATCCCTCTCTATCTCACTTATGCCTCCTTCCCTACTTCTTTCCCTCTCTACTCTCTATCTCTCCTCTCCCTTCCTCTACCTACCTCTCTCTCTATCTCTCCATCCCTCTCTTTCTCTCTCACTCTCTCCTCTCTATCTCACCATTATCTCTATCCCTACCTATCACCCCATCTCTCCCACTTTCCATCCTTCCCTCTCACTCCCTCCTCTCTAAATCACCATTCTCTCTCTATCCCACTTTCCCTCCTTCCCTCTCTATGTCTCACTTATCCCTTTCTACCTCTCCCTCCCTCCAACCTCCCTCTCTCTCTTTATCTCTATTTCTCATTCTCTCCTTACCTCTCTACTCTCTATCTCACCACTCTCTCCATATCACTCTCCCTCCTTCCCTCTCCCTCCTATCCATCCCTCTCTCCTTCCCTCTCTACCTACCTCTCCCTCCACTACCTACCACTCTCTCCCTCACCCCTCTTTCTCTCTTACTCTCTCCTACTCTCTCTACTCTCTATCTCTCCCCCTTACCTCTCTAATCTCTTTCTCTCTCTCCCCTTCCTCTTTCCCCTCTAATCTCTTTCTCTCTCTCCCCTTCCTCTTTCCCCTCATTTTCTCTCTTCTCACTCTCTCTCCCTCTCACACACACTCACCTCTATCTCTTCCTTTCCTCTCCCACCATCCCTCCACTCTCTACTTCTCTCTATCTATCATCTCTCTCTACATCTCCTTCCCTCTCTATTTATCTTTATCTCCCATCTCCCTCTCTTTACCAACCTCTCCCCCATCACTCTATATCTCAACCATGTCTCCTCCCTACCTCTTTCTCTCTCTACTCTTTATCTCTCCTCTCCATCCCCCTCTCTCTCTCTCTCACACACACACACACACATCTCTATCTCCTCCCTACCTGTCCCTCCCTCCCCTCTCTACTTCTCTCTATCTCTCTTCTCTCTACATCTCCTTCCCTCTCTACCTATATTTATCTCCCCTATCCCTTTGTTTACCTACCTCTCCCTTCATCACTTTGTATCTCACCTATGTTCCCCTACCTACCTAGGGTTGAGGGATTAAGGGTTAAGGGTTGAGGGTTTAATGTATAGGGTAGAGGGTTGAGGGTTGAGGGTTGATGGTAGATGGTAGAGGGTAGAGGGTAAAGGGTTTAAGGGTTGAGGGTATAGGGTTTATGGTAGAGGGTATTGGGTTTAGGGTAGAGGGTATCAGGGTGTGGTTTGAGTGTTTAAGGGTTGAGGGTATAGGGTTGAGGGATTAGGGTAGAGATGGAGGGAGAGATGGAGGGAGGGAGAGATGGAGGGAGATATGGAGGGAGATATGGAGGGAGAAGTGAGATAGAGAAAAGGAGAGAAGAGGAGAGAGGGATAGAGATATATGAGGGTTGTGAATTGAGGGTATAGGATTTATGGTTTAGGGTATTGGGTTGAGGGTAGAGGGTTGAGGGTAGAGGGTAGAAGGTTTAAGGGTTTAGGGTTGAGGATTTAGGGTTGAGGGTAGAGGGTTTAGGGTAGAGGGTTAAGGGTATATGGTTGAAGGATAGGTTTAAGGGTATATGGTTGAAAAATCTTGAGAAGTGTAATCAAATCTAGTATGGTGTCTTTGATTGTTTTTCACATCATGTGTTGCCATCAATGACAAAGGGGGAGATTGTTGCAAGAATGAGAAGATTGAAGGTGTTGTCATTGATGTCAACTGGTCAAATGGTTATCAACTAATTGTTGTTGTCATTAGTGTGAAGGATTAGGTTATTGGTTGTATGTGTCAAGGATATTGAGAAAATTTTAATGAGGACATGTTGCAAGTGTTCAGTGGGTGCTCCGATTTTTGCTCCGGATTTGCTCCTATATTTGTGTGGTTCAAATATGTTGATCTTGGTTGTTGGAAGCTACTATATCCTAATTTTTGGTTATTGATTCATTGTACAGTGCGAATTATGTTCACCAGTTGTGAACTGTGGTTTTCTATGTTTCTGGTTGAGGTCTGGGAGAAATGTTGTTTGTTCGGATTTCTCTTTGATGAAGTCTTATGACTTGTGGTTCTAGATTTGAGTTGTATTGAAGATAATTTTGGTCTCTGGAAAGTTCGTGCTTAATTTTTCTATGTGTTTTACACTGGTTTGGCTGACCTCGTGTGGAATACTACTTTCAAAGTTAGTGAAGCGTGTTGGATCTATTTGGGTCCCGATGAAGTGTGTGTTTGTGTCACCCTCATTCTAATTCCACCCTAGGATGTTTTGGCATTGACCTAATTTGAATTTGAATTTGGATGGCCGACTTTGGATATGTTTCAAAATTGAAGACGGTATAAATGCAAATTGAGTTAGGGAAGAAGAAGCGAAGAGATCAAAGGAAATAGAGACAAGAGCCCAAAGAGAATAGAGATAAGTGTGAATCAATATGTGTGTATGATGTGAGTATGGTAGATTAATATGAAGCCTAAATATTGAGTTTTCAGAAGAAGTGAGCTGAAGGTGCACTCTATCATTCATGCATGCGTACAAGTGGATTGAGTGAATTATGGTGGAATCCTTTGATGAATTGAGATTGTTTTCTCTTTGTAATAAGTATTCTTTATCTTCTTTGTATCTTTGTGGCAATGAGCCCTCTAGGTTGTTAGCCTTGTAGGACAGTGAGTCCTTGTTCCAGACAATGAGTCCTTATTTTGGTAGTGAGCCTTGGCAGTGAGCCTCTTGTAATCAGTTTTGATATTCTCTATAGTGTGAGTTAATCCTCACCGTGGTTTTTCCCTTATTGGGTTTTCCATTTAAATCTGGTGTTATTGTGTTTATATGATGGTTTTAAGTTTCTGCACTAGTATTCATTGTTTAATCTGCTAAGTAGTTTTAAGGATTAGTTCCGGTGAATGAATTAAAGTTTAAATTTGTGACAATTGATTCACCCCCCTCTCAGTTGTCTTTTTCAATATTTTGATGCTCATTTTTCTTATAGAAAGGTTGGGTATGCATGTTTGAGGATGGATTTTTGTATAGGGTTTATCCTTTGATGATGTGAACTCCAACATTAATGCCTTTTGAATTGAATCTCAAAGTGATGTAGGGTCAAGGGCACTTAACAAACCACAAATTGATTCTTTTAACCCTTCAATAAATAGGTATGTAAGTCTATTTTTGGTAATCCCTGGTACCATTATTGATTTTTTTGAAATTTTGTTACATAATCCTCTACAAACCCTTGTTTTAATTGTGTTAGTTCTTTGAAGTACCTCTCATGATTCTTTTGATCAAATCACTTTATGAGTCATGTGAATTCATTGTAGGTTGTTATGTTTTGATGCCTTTGAGAAATAATGCCACAATGCCACCAATCATGTGCAACCCCTTTTAAATATAAAATGGTAAATTTGATAACATCTTCTTCCATCATGTGACTAAGGGAAAAAAAGGTATCCAATTTTTGGACCCAT
The DNA here is from genome assembly GCA_007115665.2 of Sequoiadendron giganteum. NCBI lineage: Eukaryota > Viridiplantae > Streptophyta > Pinopsida > Cupressales > Cupressaceae > Sequoiadendron > Sequoiadendron giganteum. Next base: position 398,078,304 of record CM021102.1, on the reverse strand, counting down.
AAATGTGCCGCGACCTCTCTTGATCCATCAAAGTTAGGGAGAGTCATTTTACTCACCCTTTGGCATACGTTTTTATTTGTTTTCCTTTTCCCCTTTCTACAAGTAGTTCGTGATCTTACATCCCAATATGCCTCAAATGGGATATCTCTCTCTTAAATTCAGGGTTTAACCTTGAGTAGGCTATAGCATATTCGTTGAAGTCATTAATTTGTGGATTAGTTTCTTCTTCTTCTCTTGTTGGCCCTTCCCTAGGTAGGAATGAGGGCCTTGTTTCCCTAAGTGTTGACCTTAATGGTGATATATCATTATTTTTTGAGTGATTAGAATTTACATCTCTCCCATTTATTTGGTTGGGCTTAAGGGAATTGATGGAATTATTCATGTTTTATAAGGTTTGGAGGAGAACTTGAGTTGTCCTTTCATTTTTCTCCATGAAAGATCAGGTTGTTCTCTCATTCTATTCCATGAAGGCCCTTAATTTGTTTCCTAGTTGTTCACTCATTTTGTTGCTTTGAGTAGGGTTGCCTCTTGATGCGAGTTTTCTTCTTTCTCTTTCTTATGCACTTTGAGTCCTTTTTCTTAATTGCATAAAATAACCTTCTTGATCCTTAGGATGACAAGATCAAGACTCTGATACCAATTATAATGTCCCCTTTTGGGGATATACCTAATTATTTCCCAAAAATAAGAATTCCAACAATATAATTTATTTGCAAAGAGTATTCTATAAATAAATTACACAATTATGATATAACTTAGATACAACCTAATTAATTAACATCAAGTAGTATGATAATAAATAAATGCTATTGAAAACACCATATCCTAAATACATTTGGATCTATTTCATAGCTTATTTATAATAGCCAACCATATTAGGAATATAGTGAGAAAGCATGATAGGACGTCGAGAGCTTGTCCCCCTCAATTAAGCCCAAGGGCATAGGTTGAGCCTTCAAGTCATTCGGCCCCTTGGCCCACAAAAATGACACATCCAACTTGGTGTTAGCATACTTGATGAGAGAACTAGTATTGTTGCATCTCCCTGTCATATGTTTATTGATTCCAAATATGATTTCTTGTTGGAAATCAAATAAATAATTACTAATATTTATTGATGAATTAACAATTTAAATTAATAAATACATTAAAGCTTCTTAACAGATTTATAAATAAATACTCAATACAACCACATTGCATACCAATCACTTTCCAATACTTAGATTTGTTGCTCTTTTAATCATAATTCTTATTCCAAATTGGACTTGATTGATGGCTTTCACAAAATGACCCCACCTTACTATATACCCTTCATGGTGGGGGGGGTGAGAAAGGTTACTAATAATCATCGCACCCCCTTACAAAGGGATGCACCCTTCCAAACGTTGTCTTTCCTTAATTTCCATCCCCTTGAGTAATAATGCCAGGATGCCAACAATCATGTGTGACCCCTTCTAAATGTAAAATGGTATTTTTGATAGCATCTTCTTCCGTCATGCAACTAAGGGAAAAAATGTATCAAATTTTTGGACCATGAATGTTTCATGACCATTCATGATCCATCAAAGTTGGGGAGAGTCATTTTACTCACCCTTTGGTGTAAGTCTTTATTTGTTTGCCTTTTTCCCTTTCTATAGGCAGTTCATGATCTTGCATCACAATTTGCCTCAAATGGGATATCTCTCATAATTTCAAGGTCTAACCTTGAGTAGGCTATACCATATTCATCGAATTCATTAATTTGTGGATTAGATTCTTCTTCTTCTCTTATTGGCCCTTCCCTAGGTAGGAATGAGGGTCTTGTTGCCCTAAGTGTTGACCTTAATGGTTATATGTTATTTTTTGAGTGATTAGAGTTTACATCTCTCCCATTTGTTTGGTTGGGCTTAAGGGAATTGATGGTATTATTCATGTTTTGTAAGGTTCGAAGAACTTGAGTTGTCATTTCATTTTGATCTATGAAGGCTCGGGTTGTTCTCTCATTCTATTTCATGAAGGCCCTCAATTTGTTTCCTAGTTGTTCACTCATTTTGTTGCTTTGAGTTGGGTTTCCTCTTGCCGCGAGTTTTCTTCTTTCTCTTTCTAATGCCCTTTGAGTCCTTTTGCTTAATTGCATAAACTAACCTTCTTGATCCCCAGGATGACAGGATCAAGGCTCTAATACCAATTATAATGTTGGACCTTTTGGGGATATACCTAATTTTTGCCCATAAATAAGAATTCCAACAATATAGTTTATTTGCAAAGAGTATTCTATAAATAAATTACACAATTATGATATAACTTAGAGAAACCCTAATTAATTAACATCAAGTATTATGATAATTGATAATTCCTATTGAAAAAACCATATCTTAAATACATTTGGATCCATTTCATATCTTATTTCTAATAGACAACCATATTAGGAATTTAGTGGGAAAGCATGATATGACGTCGAGAGCATGTCCTCCTCAATTAATCCCAAGGGTACAAATTGAGCCTTCGAATCATTTGACCCCTTGACCCACAAATATGACACATCCAACTTGATGTTGGTGTACTTGATGAAAGAACTAGTACTGTTGCATCTCCCTATCACACATTTACCGATTCCAAATATAATTGCTTGTTGGAAATCAAATAAATAATTACAAATATTTTTTCATGAATTAACAATTTAAATTAATAAATACATTAAAGCTTCTTAAAATATCTATAAATAAATAAATAAATAAATACTAAATACAACCACATTTCATACCAATCAATTTCCAATATTTAGATTTGCTACTCTTTTAACGAGAATTCTTATTCCACATCAGACTTGACCGATGGCTTTCACAAAATGACCCCACCTTAGTGTATACCCTTCATGGTTTTTGGGGGGGGAGAAAGGTTACAACACTCATAATCATCGAACCCCCTTACAAATGGATGCACCCTTCCAAACGTCGCCTTTCCTTAATTGCTATCCCAACGATGATTTCTACCTTTAATTAATGCCTTAAACTAAAGTCTCTAGCGACACTTTTATTAAATTGGCATCGCTGCATTTTAACTTTATTTTAGTTAATTTCCATCGAATCTCCTTGGTTAGCGATTTCTCTTAATCCTTGTGTAGGCTGGGGCATGACATTTCCATTTTAGCAACTTTTGCAAACCTTACAGCTTGTCATAGTTGCATTTTAGTAACTTCTATGATACTTAGTACTGCTTCAAATTACCTATTTACAAATTACTATTGACACATAGTACCATTTCAAGTGGGGCAATCCAAATATGTGGGTGATGTATAAATAAACACAACATAATTAATAAATCAAGTATTAGAATTGAAAGGTGTACGACACTTATCTCAAATAGTACAATCAATTTTGATTACAAATTTACTCACTTCTATCACTAAAAAATAATCCCAAATATTTGGTGGATGCTTCCTTTATATGAAAGTTTTCATTTTAATGTGTATACATGTTTCTTAAAAATGGAATAGAATATAAATAGATGCTAGGGAGTCAAAACATACAAAATTAAAAATTCTAAAGATTATTTTCTAGTTTTAGAGGAAACCATTACTTGACATTGAACAATTTTTTTGCTTCCTATAGAATGATTGTTACATTTAATCTTCTCGGAGATTGTGTAATCTCCCTTGCTTGAACCAATGATTTAGCTCAAACACCAAAAAGTCCTCTAGTTTCTTCCCTACACCACCTACTTATCTAAAGGCATTCTTCAATTTCTACTCCACTTCATTATCTTTTTATATTGTGACTAATTCATTCTTCGATTTAGTATCAGCTAAATTTATTTTAATTCTAATATTTTGATATCTAACTACAACTGTATGAAGAGCTAACTTCATAAATAATTTGTTGGGTAACTCATGAGATCTAAATGTGATGTCAAGTGTAGTATTCTTAGTTTGAGCATGTACAATCTCATTGAGGTTAAAATGTAGTAGTAATTGTAAAATTAGGGCCATGATAAGATGGATTAAAAAGTAGAACATGTAGATATATAAGCTATGCATATAGGAGAATCACCATGACATGTAAAAAGGGTCAAGTGTGTCATAAATATTTATGGATAATATGATTGATTTAATATATGTAACATAACATTCAATCACATGTCATAGCATAGAGAAGCATACGATTTAAACTATGTAATATCATAGTCGTGTAAATGAAACATATTTATGAACTTACATACATGTGTAAAAAGCATAAAACATATCTAAACTAGGGCTTTCAAACGTATAGACTATATAATTACCATACTCCAAACAAAGACATCTAGGTGATATTTCTTATGTGGAAACAACATAGAGATACCATTTTTTCCTTGCATATCATCATGAGAAGAATCAAGCTAGTCATCACTGTATAAAGAGGGACCCATAATATATGAATTTGATACAAATTTGAAATGATCATATTTCAAAATGTAAGGCTAAACCCTAAGTATCAAAACCATAGAGTTGGAATTAGATGGGTATGAAGAAAATGTTACAATAATGTCCAAACCCTAGGAGATAATAAAATAATAATACACAAGGGTGAATTTAATCTTGATTGGATCTAAGATAATAGTTATGTTGTTGAAACCAATGAGACCTAAAACCTTAAATAAGATAAAAGGAAACCCTAAGGGGAAGTTTAGGTTGGATTTAAAAATGTTGGGTTCACCAAAAATGAGTGTAAAAATAATCTTACCAAATATTTTCTCTAGTTAATTAATAAACATGAATAAACAAAAAATTAAATAGAAAGATAGAGTGGCTCTAGAATTAATATTGGTATAATAATATTGATTTTATGTAGAATTGATTCACCACCTTTTAGATTTTTTTTTGTCATCCATATGATAATTGTCTTTAAAATAAAAAATATCATAGAAAAAGATAATGGGATGATCTTATAGGGTGCATGATCGATCCTAATCCACTTAAAAATGACTTGACATGTGGATGTGATATCTATTATGTGAGATTGATCTATTAGGACATTGACTCTTAAAAACTATGTGACTCAATCTTCTTTTATCTTTGAATAATCAAGATGGTGTTTATAAATGCCATTAGAGAAATTTTTAGCTCATGTGGGTCAATTTATTTGAGTTTGAATCCCACGATAGGCCTATTCAATGGTAATGAGCAAGATCAAGGGCATCATATGCACATATGCAAATGAATTGAGATAAAGATCTGTAAATTTTGATTCTTTTTTAATCTACCAAGTGAAAGTTTGCTCTAATGACTTTGCTTTTGTCTTCTAAAACATGAAACTAAATGTGCAATGAACGTCTTTAAAAACTATGAAATAAAACATGTCACACAAATGTGTGCTAAGTTAACTCAAAATGACTAGTGGAAGGGAGTGAGAAATTTAAAAGTTGATTCTGAATGTTTGAAGGTAAGGAGTTAGATCCATGTAGATCAGGGTTTATCCAAGTCAATCCCATGAACCACAAACTCGATCTATAAGTATAAATGGATGAACCTAAAATGTGTGAATGAATATCTAGGAGTGAGTGGACATGTGGATGGAGTAGGAACACATAGTGGTAAACATGTATATAAACATGAAAAAAATATAACAAGAGTGTGTCATTTTTTATGTCATTACATTAGAACTTGCTTGTCAATTTGAGCACAAAATTAATTACAAAATGACACGAATATGTTAATTTCATCATTACGATTTTTTTTAAGTTAATATTTAAATCCTTATTTCCTTCTCTAACTTATGAAATAATTTTATCCTTATAATCAACTTTTAAAATATATATTTTTAAAAACTATTTTGGTTTTGTAAAGCCTCTCCTACCTTAATATATGCTTTTTAATTTCTTTACCTTGTCTGTTCAATTTTATTTTAAAAGGTGTAAAATATTACTTGTATGCAAACATGTTATTTTTATTTTTAACCACATTCATTCATCTTATATGTTGATATTTGTGTATTAGTTAAAAATATGTTCAATAAAATACATTAATTTAAGATTTGTTTTTAGAGAAAATTAATTTGAATGAGTTTCTTCAAAAAATGCCTTTTTGTTACAGTGATGAGGGAATGCTGAAGACTATTGAAAATTATGTACTGAAGCACTCTAATAAGATTTCACTTGTGGTAGCTGAACATCTTGTGGGTCTTGATGAAATCTTACGAGACTTTGAAAGAAGTGTATTGGAATCTTCTTCTGAAAATGTAAACATTGTGGGGATCATAGGTATGGGTGGGTGTGGAAAAACCACATTAGCAAAAAATTACTACAATGAGAAACAGTCCTTCTATAGATGTAGTTTTGTTTGTGATGTGCGAGATACACCAACTAAAAATTTGCATGAAAAGCAGAGAAAAATGTTCCAAAAACTTGGTGGCTCGAAAGACATATTATTTGATAGTATAGAAGAAGAAAAAGCAATACTAGCAAAACATTTGAGATCTGTTCAGATATTTATTATCTTGGATGATGTAGATCATCTAAATCAATTGGAATCTCTCTTGCCAATAAAAGACGGTCTAAGACAAAATAGTAGGATTGTTATTACAAGTCGAAATTCTGGTATTCTTACATCATGGGGAATCCCGTTTAATCTGTTTATAAGATGAAACAACTAAATCCCGAACATAGCATGGAACTATTTTGCTGGCATGCTTTCGGGCAATCCTCTCCAATAAATGAGTTTGAATATATTGTTAAAGAGTTTCTAAAAGTCTGCCAAGGATTGCCATTATCCCTTAAGGTATTAGGAGGACTTGTGCGTGGAGAGTCGAAGGAATACTGGGATGCTCAATTGAAGGAGGTCTCCGGATTATTGCCTAAAGACAATAAAAGCATACTAAAAGTGAGCTTTAATGCACTATGTGAGAGAGACAAGGAGGTATTTTTAGATATATCTTGTTTCTTTATAGGAACAGAAACAGAGTCGACCATCGCATTGTGGGAGGAGTCCGGATGGAGTGGGGTGTGCAGTTTGAAGAGACTTGTGGAGAAGTGTTTGATTGAGGTAGATTGGAGCAACCGCATCAGAATGCATGATCAGCTGAGAGATTTGGGAAAGCAAATTGCAGAGACATCGACCCCGTACCGCCTTTGGTCATCGCAGCAAATTACCCACATCATTGAGAAACAGGGGGAGGTGAGTTTAATATCTTGTTTTTTATGCTATCTAATATTTCAAAAAGTAAATGTTTGTACATTGATTGATTTTTTAAAATTTTTCCCTTTAGGAAAGCGTGCCGATTAGGGGAATTAAAGCCCAAACAGATGAGTTTTATGAAGAATTTGTCGAGCTTGTCAGAGAATCAGGTAAAGAAATTAAGCGGAACCGGGGTTTAAAAATCTTGGCTGTTGAAAACAATCGTTTTACAGAAGAATTAGCAATACTATCAGCAGGCCCTGTCTGGATGCGATGGGTCAACTTTCCGCATACATCTCTTCCGTCATGGATTTCATTGAAGAAGTTGAGAGCTTTAGAGCTTCGTGAGGCTTCTAAATTGGAAGAACCGTGGAGCGAGACTGCCGATGTAAGTATCTCCTTCTGTTTGTTGTTATTTATTCAGCCATACCTTAAAATCTCTTATACTTAGTTGAATAGTCTCGCCTAATTAAAGGAACGTGGCTGCAGCCTCCTCTGCAGTTGAGAGTGCTGAAGATCATTCATGCCGGAAGTTTCCAGAAGTTTCCGAGGTCAATAGGATTTTTAAAGCATATGCAAAAGATATCCTTTGACGGCAAAGGAGCTCCTATCGAAGGTCTTCCGGAAGAGTTTTGCCGTCTTCAATCGCTGGAGCACCTCGAGTTGGTTGGATGTCATTTGCTCAAATCACTGCCTAGAAAGTTCGGCGATTTGACAAATCTGCAGAAGCTTATTTTGAAAGGATGCAGTGGAGTCGAAGGTCTACCAGAAGAGTTTGGCCGCCTCCAATCGCTGGAGTGCCTCGACTTAGTGGGATGTCATAAGCTAAGATCTCTGCCTGGCAAGTTTGGCGATTTGACAAATCTGCATACTCTATATTTGAAAGAATGCAGTGGAATCGAAGGTCTACCAGAAGAGTTTGGCCATCTCCAATCGCTGGAGTGCCTCGAGTTAGTGGGATGTAATAAGCTAAGATCTCTGCCTGGCAAATTCAGCGACTTGACAAATCTGCGGATTCTATATGTGAAAGAATGCAGTGGGTTGATGATAAATTCCACTTTAGATGATATCACTCTACAAATCAATTATGTTGGGTCAATAGACGCTCGTACGTACATGAATGGAGGAAAACGGGTATACATAGGTGTTTTCAGAAAATTTGTCCAAGTGCGAAGGGAAGCTGGGTGCATTCCTATGTACTCAAACGAAGGGAAAGTTTCGTTCGCTCTGTTCTCAACCAAATCGAAAGTTCCGTTAGAAGTTGATTGCGTAGAGATGGGAGTGTTAGCGATGGGTGAGGGAAAGAGAGTTGTGGATGCTTTCTATGAATTAGTGCAACGTTTGGGAAGAGTAGGTGATATATGTGAGGGTCAATAATGATAAATTTATAAACTTGAGGAATTATAAAGTGAAGATAAATTATCAAAATTAGATTTTAAATATTATAAATTGTATTGTATATAATATATAAAATTAAATTGTTTTTTATTAAAAATATTTATTTTATGTATTTAATTCAATTAATGACATGAATATATGGAAAAATATAGATGTAATGTTTTTAAGGTAATATTTTTATTAAAAATATGATTATTTATATTAGAGTTGTGGGAAGATTTAGTTCTTTATTATTAGTCGATATACTACATATATTATGAAATTTGAGTTTGAAACAACTATTGATTCACTAGAAAACAAGTTTCAGTTGTTGTTTAATGGTAAATAAGCTACCATTTAATGGTAAAATCCTCTAAAATATTAAGTAAAAGCCTCAAAAGTCTCACTTATCGTGTAAACGATAAATACATATTGATTTGCCAACTAGATGGGAACATTCTATTTTTGTTTGTAGTGTTTTTTTGCCAATTTGATGACAACTCTCCTTTTTCATTTGCATTGACTTATGTTTTAAATTTGCATTCAAATATTTCAAAATCAGATAATACCTAATTTCTTTAAGGAAAAAATCTAGATTTGTCTAAGTTAATTTCATCTCATTATTTAGCACTTACTATTAATTGTTTAATCTAACTAAATGCAACTAGAACTTGAAATACATTGCATCCATACACACCCATGCACAATCACATACTATCTAATATATTACCATACATATAATTTTCTATCAGTGTAATCCTTGAACCTCTTTTAGGTGCAAGTGCTAGTCAATAATACTTGCAAGATATTCATACATTCATGCAATTAATTTGAACTAATTTAATGATTTAATGATTGCATTTCTTAAACATGGTAAGTAGTAATTTCTTCTATTTCACCTTATGATATTTACAAACTTTTTATTCAAAACATCAATTTTTTAATTCTTTGTTTAACAATTTATTTAGAAGTATTTTTATTTAATAATTAACTTGTTCATCTTAGATTGTTATAGTTGTGCTTACTAAAGGAGCAAGGTATGTGGAAGGAAATATGTTTGAGCAAATTATTTTTGTAGACACATTTTTTATGAAGGTGTTACATCTCAATAATTTTTTTCTTTTTTCCATGACAGTGTTTCATTTCAATAAAATATTTGCCGTTTATTTTATAAATTTTAAAATGAAACATGTTTTGATGCACCATTGTTGTTGCTATTGTTGTATTGTACTTTTTGATGCTAAGATGATGAACAATGTGTAGAAGTTTAAAGAAGAGTTTTGAGGTAATATTACATAAATATTTGTGTATATATGAGATTGATGTTTCATCACTATATTTAGTAAGTAAATTGTGATGATAGTATTACAAAAAATATTTTTTATTAGTGAATTTGTGGGTTCTATTAAGGCCCTTGTGTATGAATATAAAATGAATGTACACAAATATAAATAAAATGGAAACAATAACACCATTAAAAAAAAAGTTCTTCTATATGTTAGAAGCCTAAAGGCATTGAGCCACGTGTAAACTAAGGGAACAACCAACCAATAAATTAAAATTTTAATAAGTTATAAACTAGATAGAATCATAATTCATAGGGCCATCAAATTTTAATTGATTAACACAATATCCTTCCCTCTTAGTGATATAAGAATCCTAAAGTGGTGCCAACAGCTTCACCACCTCCTACCCCTCTAGTTGTAGTTGGTGTAGTATTGTTGCTTCTTATGTGTTTCATCCTCTTAATATGGAGATTGCGCCCTTGGGTTAACCTTAAAATATTTTTCCACCCCTCGTATAATGTCATCCAACAAAGATGACATTGAAAATTTGTTGGAATTTTCTAGCTTACCATGTTCCTATGGGTGATCTTAAGCATGTGCTAGATCTAGGTTACTTGTAGAAGAATGTCAAACCTTCTTTCTAGAGAACAAAAATAGATTTCCTTCCTCAAGGCCAAAATATTCTCCTCCAAACCATAAATTGAATCATTGCATTCAATTTTCTCTATAATTTGGTCAACAAACCCCCAAAACAACTTAGCTTTACGTTCTTAAAGGACCACATGAAAATAACATTGATTAGATTTATATTTTTTTAAATAGATCATCATACTCCTAAAGTTAATTACAATCAACACACTCAACCTAAAAGCCTCAATAATCTCTGGACTATGTGAGTAGAAGATGGTTTTGTCCAAATAGAGCATTTATATAGGAAAAAACATAACACAAAATTTTATAATATATTGCCACCCTATAGAAGGGTCCTAAATGATTCCATCAAAAAATTCCTTTCCATCACTTGGGTGGGAGCAAGGAGATGGGGTCGAAAATTGGTAATGTTTGGGCACCATACATGAGCTTGATCAAATATCTAGTAGGAATCAATATTAAATGTTTTGGAAACACAAACCTAACCATGTATACAAAGTACCTAGATAGCCTTAACCAAATATTTATTCCTAAAAAACAAAAAGCCTTCCATAGGCCTAGAAATATCATTTTCCCTTTGCACTAACAAAGATAGAGACCATGAATTGAATATCTAAGTTAGCCTTAACATTTGACCTCAAAATACTCCTCCCTCTAGAAGTAGCATCCCTTTGACATCTAGGTATGTTGGTTTTTAATTTTTGTGTTAGTTTTTCTATTATTTTTTTATTTTTATGTTTAGATTTTAGGAATATTTTGAAAAATTTACAAGTAGAATAAGATTTTTTGTGAATACAAAAAGTGAAAGAATATGAATTCTCTATTGAAACCCTCCTATAAATTAACCTTCAAACCCCCCTTCAAAACTCACCACTACCAATTGAAGAAAAAATAATTAAAGAAAAAGTTGTTTGGATGATTGACACTAAGGCTCTTAAAGATCAAATGCAAAATAAAAAGTGCCAATATTGTGTTGGAAGAATTTCATTGATGCTATTTTTGGCAACAAGGGCATGGGGGATAAGTACAATGTATATTACTGTGTTGTAGTGTTGTCATTGATGTCAACATTGTATCTTGATGTGGAGATCATGGTGCAGATCATTGTAGATAATTTTGGTTGGTTCTAATAGGTTTTGGAGTGTTTGTGGAGGTCATTTTTGCAAGATGGCTTGATTCGATAAAATTGGTTGTGATGGAAAATTGACGAAGTGTCAACTTTGTTTTAATTATGTGTAACAGAGCTCCATTTTTTGGGTCCACATCAATACATGAATGAAGTTTTCACTTTGCACTTCTAGTATTATTTTGTTGGTTGTTTAAAGCATATAACTCCAAAATTTCATCATGTATTATCTTTTGGTTTGAGAGATATAAGTAACAAAAGTTTGACTTGGCAAGTTACAGTCATTTCCTATATACTGCATTTGAGTGGGAGAGTCCACACTTCTCCACGGATAAGTTTTTGGCTTTATACTTTTGAGGATATGTTGATAGATGATATTAGTGTGTGAATTCTAGTTGGCATTAAATTTTGAGGTACACGTGTTTGAATATGGATACATAGTTGGAGAATTTTTGTATTAGGTCTTCTGTGGTGTTGACCTAATAATTATGAAGGTATGAGAAGGTTAAATATGTATTGTAGTGTTATATGGGAGCTATTATAGGTCCATGCCAACCTATTTCAAAGCATTTTGAGATTTTAATTTTGGTGCAAGGAATATGTGAAAGGATTTGAGTTGAAAAGTTATACTTTATATATTTTATATGTTACATCTAATTAGGCTGACCTAATTGATGTTATGCTTGAAGCGAATATGTATTTTAGATCATTTTCAATGTTTTGATGAGAATTAAGGAATAAGAGACATACAATGGATGTGAATATTATTAGATCAATGTGAATATAAGTTGTGAATGTTGAGTAGATGATTAGAATGATGTGAATGTAAAGGAAAGGAGTGTGTTAGATAAAAATCAAATGAAGTGTGTAAAGTCATATTATTGAGTTTCATTGGAACTATAATTCATGCATATGATAGATGCAATTGTAATAGTTCAATCTTGGTTGTGATCCACAATCTCTCTTCTATCTTTTTCTCTGTGGGCAATGAGTCCACTTGGACAGTGAGTCCACCTATAGTTAGCATTTCTATAAATATACTATAATCAGTTATAATATATTGTGAGCTAATCCTCACCATGTTTTTTCCCATTTTGGGTTTTCCACGTAAAAATTATGTTGTTCATGTGTTATGTGATGTAGTTGAATATGCTATGTGGTTTGGATGTTTAAATATTTGAATGGTTTAAAAGAATATTGATTCACCTCCCCTCTTAGTATTCTGGGTGTTCAACATAGTGAAGGTATTGGGTTGAGGAAGGTTGCTGATATAGTTTTTATGTCAAAAAATCCCCAAACCATCCAAGGACACCTAAAAAAAATGTATGACTATAAAAAATACACTTAATATCACTAAGAAATTGTAGAACATGAAGATTAGAATCTTTTGAGATCCCACCTAGAATTTTGAAGCCAACCTATAAAATTTGAAAATGACCTATAAATTCATAAGACTACCCACTTTAATTTTGAAACCACTTTTGTGGCACATGACCACTTTTGGGCCATTAAAAAAAGGTGGGTGGTCAAAGATACACATTTATAAGCCATTTTCAATCACTAGAGGGTCATTAATAGAGATTTCCATTGACTACAAGTATATCCTAATCACCAAAAATTAGGGGTTGGCTACCTAATTTAGTTGGTACCTTCTAGTGCACCTAAGCATGTAAAGTATTGGGTTAGATCTTTAATACCTTTCTATTAAATAGGTATGAGGGCATACTTCTTGAATATACTTTATTAACTTGTTGATACATAGAAAAATATGTATAGAGAATATACCTTTTCACATATGACACAAGTATAACCATAAAGATGATTATTCCAATAAAATATGTAGAGAGTATAATAAGTATAGTATGGACCATAAAGATGCTAAAATAAGAAAACAAATTATAGGGTGCTCCAGGAAAAGTTGTCTAAATTATATAATTTTATAGGCGATTCTATTATTTTGGTGTGCTTTGAACACAATGAAAAGGTTAGCTTTGACCCAAAGTTCTATGAAATGACTATCAACACTAAATTATTCAAACAAAACCCAAATTCAAACCCTTATTGATTTGGCTCTTGATGTTAAATTTAGATGAAATGAAATTTGAAATAAACTATTCAAAACCTTTTACAAGTGATGACAAGGTTTAATCTAGTCCATCAATTGTCAAAATGGTCCTATAAGATAATTCCATGAAAAGAGAACCCTTATGCCTAATGGAAAGGGGAAACATTCGAATCATCGAAAAGCTTTGGTGCTATGTAAAATTTGATAGAAAGGTAATGAAATTGATATCTTGATATTAAAGAAAATCACACAATAGCAACCACAAAAATACACTCAATAGAAATGCAATAAAACCAAGGTTTGATGATGAAGCAAGCCACATGAATTCCAAACTAGAGGATGCAATATGTTGGATTGAATGTTCTAGATTCCTAGATGCTCAAGTTATAGCAAGTGATGAGCATATATAGTATACATTACCAAGTGAGGAGTACTTAAAACCAATGTGGGATAAAAAATATGTAGTACAAAAATATAATATGTAAGTGCCCACCAAATAAAGAAATGCACCACTTACTAAATATAATAATTTTTTATCCCACTAAAAGTAAGCTTATCCTAGGTGAATAATATACAATAAAGAAAATAATATACACAAAAATAAAATATGCACCAATAAGGGAAACAAGGTTATAATTTTAATTTGAGTGCATCAATGTATGGGGTAAAGAATGAGTGACTTGATATTTCAGTATGGGTTCAGTCTCGTGGTTCACACACCTAATTTGTAAGGATAATTAGGTTAATATTTAATAGATGATCAAATAAATGGAAACATGTAAGTATAGAGATGAATGTATGGGAAAATGTGTCAAAGTCCAGGTAAAATATACATGAATGGGGATACACATGCTTAGTCCAACATAAGCCAAAATAATACAAGAGTGTGTTGGATATCAATATAGTTCTATATTAAGTCATTTCTATCAAAATAAGTACAAAATTAACTACACGATGGTATGGATATGCTAATTTATCCATAAGGATTTTATAAGAAAACGTTTGGTAAGAAAAAGATGCAAGTCTTAATAATTATATTTGATAGATGTAATTTTCAACCAAGAAAGCTTCAAATAAATGTAAATATTTTATTTAAGTGAAGAGAAAAGGACCTAAACAACTCAAGGAAAGGATATTCATGTACTATGTGAAATAATATTAGTCTTACTATTATGCAGTAATAGGGTTACAAGAGACAACATTAAAAATGCCAAGAAAGTAGGAAACTAACTAAATTCTAACATGTAAAGATAACATCAAGATTGAAGATAAGATCTATCACCATTAATAAGTTTCACATGGATTTTGTGACATTTTAGGAAAGTTCTAGTTTCTTTTATTTTTCATGTGGCATATTCTAAAATACATTTGATTAGATCTTTTATTATCTATGACTACTCTATCTAGACAATCTTTCAATGACAAAATTTTATGTATGGAGTGATATTACTAGAAGTAACATCCAAATGGGCATTAATGTTATCAATAATTTATAGAGTAAAGGTGAAGTAGGCGTGAGGTTTTGGGAGATATGGTAAAATATCACAATCATAGTGAAAGTGAAATGCATTGAATGAGACACATTATAATTGAAAAGATATAGCAAGCCCATTAAAAACTAAAAAAATAAAAGCAAGTCATAAACACAATATGTTTGCAACCTAACATATAAAGAGATCTTGAAATGTCTAAAATTGCAAGTTCTATTGAAAAGTCTTGCACCACTTTTTGAAATCTAATAAATATTAACTGTTTTATGAACTCAAGGGATGTGCTTGATTTCAGGTAGAGTAATGTAGTGTCGAAAAATGTTGTCAGGGACATTTTCACACTTGTTTGGGCCCTCCTTGTGGAATTGAGATTAATGTTACCTTGATTTGGTGTTGTAATGTGGTTAACACATTCACATTAGGTATTAGGCCCTTGTGAACTAATGGATTTAAATGGTACCTTGCTAAAGTTTTGTAACTCACTTTCACACTTTTCTAAGGTTTTATTAATTAGTTGAACATAATAAACCTCTTTTTAATCTTAATCTTGGCTTATTTTAAGTAATATAAAGTGTTTTAACACACTTTCACACTTTTATAGGAATGCCATTGATAATTGAGCTTTCTTATGCTTTAATTGGCCCTATTTTGTGTCCACAACCCTCATTTATTACATCTTTTCAAGGATAATCCCAACACCAATCATTAGCCAATTATAATTCAGGTGTTTCAAGTTTGAATGGGCTAGATTTAGTGATCTAGGACTCGTTCAACACCTTGAGTGAATGGGTCCCACCTAGATCTTTTGGCCCCAAACCTATTTTCACACTATAGACACTCAAATTATCAAATACTTCTATTAATCAAATAAAGCAATTTATTAGATTAATTCACTAATGTTCATCAAATTTAATTAAATGAATCAAATTATTTAATTATGTCCCCTAAAGTCCTCTCATTTGATTTAATAAATCAAATTACTCAAATCAAATGTCATAATCTCCTAATCCCTTCAAGTCGATTAATTCTGGATTAGTTAACTCCTAACCCTCATTACCCATTCTCTAGATTATGACTCAACCTTGTTCAAACTAAACCCCTGATTAACCAACCAATTTGCACATGAAAATAATTTCTTTTAATTAACTAATTCACCTATTTTCCCTCACAAAGGCATATGATTTGGGAGTATTCCTTCAATAACTCCATTTATTTGACTTTCTTGCCCAAATATTAATGCTTCTTACAAAGGAATTAAATTCTCTTACAACTCAACCACATGAATCAATCTCTCTTACATCCTCACCCACATCCTCTTACACTTTCAACCATATGCATTAATCTCTTTTACATCCTCTTAACTATGCACATTCCCCAAAACATGCTCCATCATCAACCAATAAAAATATGACAAGTGGCCCAATCTCATTGGCTCTCCATTAGTCCCACATTCCTCCAATTTCTTCATTCTTCAACCCTTCAACCCTATAAATAGAGGCTTCTCTATGAAGAAAGGATCCACAATCATATGCAAGTTTACTATAAGCACACCCATATCCATCCTCTAATTGCTATCATTATCTTTGAGGGAAATTGGAATTCATCACTCATTTTCACCACATCTTAGCTTGTTTTTATGATCATTTTGCATCAAATTCATCTTCTCATCAAGATCAAGATCTTATCATAGGGATTGGAAAAGGGCTTCTCTCCACATTAAGGGAGCACCAATCCCCATATGGGATTGAGGTTTGGTCTATTTTAGATAGGTTTACATGTTTGTATGCTTTCTTTGTCTTTGATAACTTGACTAATTCTCTTGTGTGTTGATCATGTTGGCTCGAGGTCAAAATCTTGCTCACATTTTGGTGCCCATTGTATTTGTAAGTTGCAAAGATAAAGATTAACTTATGTTCATTCCTCCCAGCTGTAGAGTTTAATGCAAGAGTAGGTTGAATAAAGTTTTAGAAATATTTGTTTCTATTCATTTTAAAAATCTAAATATCACATACTATTTATTTCATATGGATTAATGCATTAGATAAAAAAAAAGTAAAATCTCTATTTTTGTTCCTTAATTTTAAACGGTGGTACAAGTTCTTTACTGGAGCGACATCTTTCTTACTTTTAATATTGTTGGAGCCTGTATAATCAGAGAAGTTTAGTTTGAGTTATGTTTATTACTTGGCCACGATGTATTAGACGACAATATAAAGTCCTTTTTCTGCTTATATCCACTTCAAGCTTTTTGTTTCTGTTCAAAGTTGATTACCTCTTTTAGTCCACATTGTCCATTTCTGTATTTCTTCCCCCACATGATTGTTGTATCCTTTACTCAATCTACATGATTTTGAGACTGCCATTTCCTCAATCTATGTGTTTTACCACATTACCTTTCCTCTCAGAAATCCTTAAGAGCACTTCACACCCTCCTCAACAATAACTTGACCTTAGTGATTTTTCTTTCATTGTGTCAGATTTTTATTCATTTTCATTGCATCTACTTTTTATTCAGTAGTTAAAGGTGTCTTGCTCGAAAGCAATCTCAATATTGGGCCATTCTATTGTTCAACAAAATTGTGGTCAATATAATGTTGATATTATTAGTTTACATAATCTATTGCACAATAGTCAGTCACTATTGTTGGTATTAAGTTTTTGTTGATGGGTTCTGCATGCATCATTAAAATCGAATGAGACAACTCTAGAGTCTCTTTAAGGTTTTAAATCACTGTTAGTATTGACTATTTATAGCTGTTTGCTTTAATCCTCTTATGGTTCACCAATTTTTGATCATCTAAGATCTCCATTGATTCTTCTTTAAGACGTATGTGGGTTGATAGAGATAGTAGTATATGTAAGGAAGCAAAGGTGTGCGGAAATGCTTCCTACGCTAATCTTGAGAGGACGGTTATGCAAATTTCAATATAAAGTATTACAACGATTCAAAGAAACACATTCAAGAGTATAAATGAAATAACCATAAACACATAACACTGTGATTATCGTGGGGAAAACCCTTACGGGAGAAAAACCCCACCCTCTAAAACCTGCATAATGTATTATCAAATCAAAGAAGATCAATACACTTGCAATGCAAGTTCTTACAAGAGCATCACCTCAACTCAAGCTTGGAGAGACACCACTAGCATCCTTCTAGCACCCAGCCTTGCAAACAAAACTCCATTTTCAAACTCCTCCCCAAGCCCTCCTTATATAGTGATTTACAACCTGGAAACCATTTGTAGTTTTACAAAACCATGGGCTTAACCACCATGCCACATGTTGCCCATTTTTGACATTTACATTTCCAAGATGGAAAAACAACCAGGTTAAAATAGTAATCCCGTCCATAATTTTGTCCTCTAGTTTAGACCCCCATAAAAGACATAAAACAAATTAACTATGCTCTAAAAATGGCCCTCCTATATTCTACTAAGGACAAGGCACCTTTTAACAACTCATACACCTTTTTCCAATGCATAAACATGTGGAAAACTGCCACAAACAAATCTTGTAATTTTCCTGGAAAAGGTTTGCAAGGTTGAGACATATTTCTCAACAGTATAATTACATTAAAGGTACTTGCAAGAAAAACATACAAGTCATGCAAACCAATTTTTAATTCAAAATGATACAATTATGGTTGGAATTTTCTACATTTTTCTTTTTGTGTTGCATGTTAGTTGGAATCTTCTGGACATAAAGTAAATCAAATTAAAGAGGTCCATGATATCAAATCGAATTTACTGCTCATCACCACTGCTCCTCTTCTCTTACACCGCCATGTTCCAAATTATTGGCTTGAGTCAATAACATGAAAAAGACCATTGACAAAACTTACACTGCCATTTATTAACTTCTGTCAGATTAGTTATTGAGCATTAAAAATCACAACTGTATGGCATCAAAAAAAGCTTTCATATGCCATTGAATGCAACATTTCAATATCTTTGTACTAGAAAGTAATGTTTGATGTCAGTATATGAGGATATTAGTCTATACACTAGAGATCCTTATTTGTATATCGAATGGTTGGGTAATCAATATATATCTATCTCTCAGTAGAGCTTAAAATACCTTTGAATGCCATATGTGTCATCAATATATGTATAAGGAGAGCTTGAGAATCCTTGTTTCCTAGGTGGGTCATTAGCATATGTATTAAGAGAGCTTGGAAAGCATTAAAATACCATGGGTATTCAGTTTCCTTTGCTATGCAGGATAGCGACTTGAAGATTGTGGAACAAATTGGTGTGTTGAGTGAACTTGAGAGGATAGAAGAGCTTTAAAGTCCTTGAATAGAAAGTAGGTGTTCAATCTATTGCATGATAGTCAGTCAAGTGGGTGTTGAGTCTGAATTCTGTTAGAAAGAAGGTTGTTGTAGAATTAATTCATTTTTCCAGCTCATAGTGAATTTTTTACACAATGTATGCATTGTTATTTATTATTTAATGTTAAGGCAACTTCTCATTAATATTGAGCTTCTCTATCAATCTCGATATTGTTGTTACTCTGCATTAATATTGATATATATGATTTGAGTACTGACAATTTAAATATTTTGTAGAAGAAAACAATAATTACTAAGAGGGGAAAATCATAAAGGCTGGTAGATGACTAAATAATATTGTTGTTTTCTTTGAGTGCAAAATTAGCAAACTATTGAATTAGAAATCTATCACTTCTTAACATCCATTTTCTCATAGTAATATGTTTTCTTGAATGTTTCTTGAATATGTCGATAACTGATTTGCAAATTTATTGAACATGATGATGTAGCAAGGTGGACAAATCCAGAAAAATAACAAGCAGATTTGAGTTGGAGAATTGCTCGTTGAACTTAAAAAAATGAAATTTTAAATGCTTATTGTAATAGTCTAGAGCATCCATTTGCTGCTTTTATTTTCTGTTTTAGGCCAACTAGATCAATTTTGGTTTAAAATTTAATCATTGATTTGATTTTTTCAAGTTGGACTAAAATTAAACATTAGAAACTTACTAGACATTTCTTTGTGGGCTAAAATTGAACATGAAAAATTCACACTTAGCTTGGTGCATTAAAATGAATTCATCATTTCTTTGAAGGCTAAAATGAACAAGTGCTTGAATTGTGTGATCTTGTCTTTGATGCACTTTGAGTATGCATCCTCTCCCCTTACGCTTTTTGTGATCTTGGGTGAAGAAAAACACTCAAGGTGCATTTTTCTTGCTTTTGTGCATTTGAGGTGTGTATCCTCTCCCCTCACACCGTTTGGTGATCTTGAGTGACGAAAGACACCTTGTTTCTTTTTGCACATTTATTTTCAAATCAAATTGTTACCTTTAGAGGGGCCTACCTAAGAGACACATCTGAAAGGAGAACTTGAAGGTGAATCCAACCGGCTTTTTGCTCAGACCGGTATATAAATGGATAAGACTAAATTTTAAAGTCCTCATGGTATGTAGGCCTTAGCTGCACAGTGTCATTCAAAACGGAGTACTATTGTAAAAAAGAATAAGAGCCCCTAGTAGGATTGATTAAAGCCTTTACTAGCTTGCTGGATGCTCGCAAGGTGTCATGTCCCCGAGTATCCGAACTAAGAACCAACTTGTTTAGTGACCAAAAACCTTTATGCTTGTTGGTGCAGGAACAATCGTTCCAAAGCTTCCCCACATTTGTACTATTCAAATTTGAAACAAAAAATCCTTGGGATCTCCAGGTCCTCAAAATTTTGAGATTTGGTGGTCCTGAGAAGTGTGTGCCATGGAGGGGAGCTAGTGTCGCCAAATCTCTAACTGTTCACTTTGTATTAGTGTTTGGAGAAATTCAAGTGGGGACTTAGCAAGTAGTATCTTTGAAGCCTAAGATTGTACAATTTGTGAGTTAGTCAAATACATTGCTTGGATCTTAAAAATTGAAACAAATATTAAAAAAATCATGAAAATTTCAAACCCTTTGGAAAGAGTGAATAACTTTGAAGGGTCCAATTATTATTGCTTGTCCCTAGGGATTTTATCCTTAGAGGCTTCTAAATATTTGGGCTCATATCTCAATTTACTCTCTTCAAAGTGAACCTATGGAAACTATGGCCTTGAATCTTTGATTTTCACATAATGAACCTTGTGGAATGAAAAGGAGTTAAGACATAGACATTTACTTTGGAATTTAAACAAGATGTGTTGATGTAAAAGGAATATGTTTAATCAAGATAAAAAGACAATTCAACCCCACACATGTGTTTGTCTTCATGATTTCCCACAAAGTCAAGATTCCAAAGCAAAAGTATTTATGTTGTCATTTCAAACTTAGGTGTCATACTAAAAAGGCTATAAGGAGATACATCAAAAAGTGTAACCTAAGACAATACCACACGATAAGCAAGAAGGTAACAAGGTTTTATAGACTTATTCTACTCAACAATCTGGACATGTATGCTCAATATGAATCATATGATTTTTGAAACACTTTATAGGGAATAACATGTTCTTGAATACCTTGGTCTTGTAAACAAAGTCTTTTTAGGTTCATCTAGGATCAAAATCAACACTTCCATTTGTCACAACATTTGTCAAACCCATCTCACAAACAACTTTTGGAATCTTTTTCTATGCTAGACTTTTGGTAATCCTTAAAATCAAAATCAAAACCACCTTGTTTGGCTAGGTGTGTGGGGATGAATCCTTTCTCACATATTTAGTTAAATTAGCACCCCTTTGGATAAGTTTACCCCAAGATAACATCTAACATCTTGGGATCTATAAATCCATTATCCAAATCAAACCAATCACAATAAAAAATCCTAAGGTCTAGTATTGATCCAAAGTTCTCAAAAGTTCAAACATCCATATCATTCATCCCTTATTTATCATATCACCACCAATTGATCCTTAAACATCCTAGAATTTCTTTTTGTACCTAAAGTTTAGATCAACCAAGGGAGTTAGAGGTTCACCTCCCATATTCATAAAAGTTTATCCTAATTTTATGGTCCAAACAAGGTGACAACACAAGAAGATCATGGATCAAAACAAAGAAACACAAACCTCAAGTGACCTAAGTCAAACAAAATTCAACCCTAGGATATCCATCAACCTTCCACTTAATCCCCCTCAAATACCCGAAGATCCTCAAGAAGGAGGTTTCCAAGTGGAGGACGTCACAAATAACTTCAAGGAGATGTCCCAAGATGAAGTACTTGAACTAGTTCAAAATCTTGAAACTCAAAAACTTGTCAACACAGTCATGTGGTTAAATCCTACTCAATACATGTTGGCATTGGAAAAAGAAGGGGCTAAAATCCCTTCCGATTTTGATGTGAGCACTATTGTTGAACAACCTTTGGGAAACCTACCACAAACATCATTTACAACTTCATTTCCGGGTATCATCCAACCAATCAACCAACTATCATCATCTCATGCCCCAAGTAAACCAATGATAACAAAGGGAAGTTCACTAATTCAAGCTCTTCAAGAACACCCACTTGTAAACAATCAAAATTTAGAGGCTAACATGATCTTGGGTAAGCCTAACACTATCCCACAAGATGTGAAACATCCATATGTGCCACTCATCTTCCATGATACAAACAACCCCCCACCTTTTGTGTGACATCGACATACTCTCTGGATACACAAAGCTCTCTCCTTAATGTATCACAAGGACAAGTGGACTTATTTGGATATGTACGGACCTTGAATGCTTCATCCCCACTTTCACAAGGGAAAACGTCACAAATATTCCCACCATTCGCTATCTTGACATCATCATCCACACCAATTCAAGGTATAGTGTGAATCCCTTCATCCAACACATCAATCCAAAACCAATCAAACCAGATAAACCCCCTAAACATAAACAAAATCAATGCATCTATTATACCAAATCCTCTAAAGATACCACTAATATTGCAACACCAAGTTGCATCAACCCAAATCTCTCAACCAATCATCACATCATCTACCACACCTCAAACATCCCAAAATCTAGTCTCACAAGGATGTCCTAAGCATATCAACTATCAACTCGAATCCACCATCTACCACACAAACCCTCATCATTACTCAACAAACACCTCAAAAAACACCCCAACAACCTCTCATCACACCATCTCACACTATCCCTCAAAATCCCCCACCTTCGAATCCCAATGCAAAAAATCAGTATAGTATCACGTTGCAAGAAGCACAACAAGCATACCAAAAGGAATTGCAACAATTTCAAATGCAACAAGCACATTAGGCAGCCCAAGTGCAAGCTCAAGCACAAGTGCAAGTGCAAGCACAAGCCTTTTTACAACAACAACAATTGCAAGCACAACAAACACAAGACCAAGCCTTGCAATAACAATAAGCACAACAAGCAACAAAACAAGCACAAGTGCAGGAACAAGTGCAAGCACAAGCATAATACTAAGCCCAACAACAAGCACAAGAAGAAGCTCTACAATAGAAATCCTCTCAACACACTTTGCAACAACATCACACACAACAACAAGACTTGATAGCACAACAAAAATAGGTAGCACAAAAACAGGTGTTGTTAGCCCAACAACAACAACAACAACAACAACAAAAACAAAAACAAAAAGAAAAACAACAACAAAAAAAAAAGATTTTTTGGCACAACAACAACAATAGGAATACCAACAAGCGATGCTTGTACAAAAAATCTTGTAGCAACCTTTCACAAACAAGCAAAAAAATTCCTTAAATCTTAACACACAAGCCACCCCATCCATCACCCAACTAGCCATACCATCCCAAAACACATACATTCCACCACCTAATCCACATAATGATCTGTCCACACAAGTCAAGTCACTCTTGCAATAAATAGAAGACATAAAATTAGGAGAGACAAGGAAATCACACACACAAGGAAATTTGTGCCCCTATCCATTTGATAAAAGCATTGCTATGGTTCCATTTCCACCAGGCTTAGAAATATCAAAATTCGATAAATAACGAGGGAACGAAAATCCTAAAGATAACATTAGGGAATTCCACCTACACTTTATGGAAGTGGCATATGACGATTCTTATCTGATGCGAATCTTCCCTCAAAGTTTGGTTGGTCCAACACTGGAATGGTTCTCTTGCCTACCCCCTAGAATTAAAAAGTTCCAAGAAATCTGAAATATACCAAGCCAATTTTTTGTTTTTCAATTACAAATTACAATAAACACGCACCCGTCAAGGTTAGCTCTAAACCAAAACGATGCTGAAAGCAACTCTACCCAGAATGTACACCAGGATCTCGATGTGGGCAAGGTGTGAGCATTGGTCAGAGGATCTGAATGCTGAAACAGAGCTAGAAGGAACTCTAACCAAGAATGGCGCCAAGTGATGGCGAGCATATGGTCAGAGGATCTTAATGGAAATGTTGATACAAGAACTCTAACCAAGAAATGCGTCGGAGAACGACGAGCATGTGGTCAGAGGATCCCTACCATCTAATATGCTGAAAGCAACTCAATACCAAGTATGTGCTAACCAATTCCAGTATGGAAATGAGGCGACCATATGGTGGAGCTATAAAGAAATTACAATGCAACCTCAGAATGTAAAGTAATCATTACAAACATGATAAGCAAGATTAGAGAACTGCTGACAGTACTACTGTTCAGCTTATAGTATGAAGAGAAACCGCCTCACTCAAATACCAAACTGAAGATGCTGTTTTAGACAAATACTTACAGCCTTACAATCTGCAAGAATGATGTTAGAGAGAAATGAAGAAGCTGCAAATTGTTAGGACCTCCCCAAATGAACTTAATATATTCTATCACTTAAATCCCACACAAAACTTGACTGTAATAAATCTGATGTGACAGTCCAGTAATCAGAAATACAAACCAGCATGCCTGTAACCCACTAAATTGCTCATATATCACTCAAAACTGACCCAAATGACTTCAAGTTTGATGCAAAAGACCTTCAAAATGATGGCGCCTAGTTTAGTAATAAGAAATGGCAACTAAAAGTGGTTATTAATTACTGGCACGAATCCCCAAATACTCCAGAAAGTATGGCTTTCAAGGGATGACGAATTTGCTTTATAAAATCATAAACTTCATATTAAAATCTGCAAATATTCATGAAGGGTCGCCTCCAACAGGGAAACACAATGAGACAATACCCAGAACGAGAATGTTTATGATTTGAAACTTGTGAACAGAAACATACATTCCGCAGTCATGACCAACAACTCTGGAATTGATAGAAAATGATATAACTCAACTACAAAGGATAGGAAACCAACTATAACTGAAAAGACAAATCAATAACACTCAAACCTCTCAACTAGTTGTTGTCTTTCAAGCAAGAAGAAGAGCCAAGGCTAGGAGGCTTTCATTCCTCGAAGCAGTCCCAAAGCCATTCCGGCAGCATAACAATGTCATAAACGTAAGATGATCCACAAGAATAGAAGTAGCCTCCTTATATAGACCTTTGAGAAGATCTCTTGAAAACCCTAAGAAGTGCACCCCACCACAAGACACTTTTAGGTTTTCTGACTTTGTTTTACCAGCTTCCTCTAAATGGCGTCCCATTCCTCTAGAGATAAAAATCACTTTTTAAAAATATATAATATCTCTCAAGGTTGGCGTCCAATTTCACTTGAGCAATTAACTTTAGGAAAATTCGCAATGTGTTCCTCATGAGAGAATAACCCTCAAAGTCCCCTTCTTTAAAATGACTTAAAGTCATATTACTAGGACAAGGGGTTATTTTATAAAATAAAACATTATTGACTTTAAATAACTTATTTCTCCAAAATGAACCCCTTAAGCCAAAAATGAGAATTACCCAATGAACTGCCAGAAGAGGAAAGTTGACTGAGCTGATGCTAACTGGATCACTGCTAAAAATAGAATTTACTAAAAATAGTAAATTCCTGAAGGTGCTCAGAATGGCAAGAAAAACATACCACTGCAAAGCTCTCTGAAAACCCAGAAAGAATCCGCAATCGAAACACCCAAATTCCAACAAGCAGAACCCTGAATCTTCAAGAGAACCCACCAAACAATCAAAAACCCTAATTCTGCCTCTGACCTGTCGACAACGCATCGGGAAAAGGCCATCAATCCTTGAAAGGTGTAGTGCTAAAAACGGGGACATTACAGTCCGCCCTTCCAAAAATTGCTTGTCCCCAAGCAATACCACCACAACTCCGAAAAATTTAAGACTGATCCATACCAAAACAAGTATGATCCTAGGTTCCCAAGTCTGTCTCAGGAAGGACCCACCATACCGAAGCTGCACCACTCTGATCACATTAGTGAAAAATTCATGCCAATGTTGCACTACCCTTCCTTGTAACTCCAAAGTGTTACCATCCATGATACTCAAACTGAAAGATTTTAAAGGATTGAGATCAATATCATGCAACATCTCATGTCCACAATGTCCCGAATTAACAGTATCAACCATACTACTGTCAATCACAATTCTAAGCAATAGGGAAGATAGTCTACTCAACTCAAAATCGAACTCCTTAGCATACCTCCACATGGTAACAAACGGAACGATGACTGCAAATGTGACATCTTCAAATCTTCTTGCAAAGAGGAAGGCAATCCTTTGCAAGAGCGCAACAAATTCATACTCATGACTCCACATGAATTCCCTATGCCTTAACTAAATTATCATGGCACAACTATGAAGTCTGAAGAAGTTTTTCACAATTCCAACCACAAGAGTCTCCAAAGTGGCTGAAAAACATGCTAAAGCCATCTCCATCAGAAAACTACCACTTCTTTGATCAGGAGTAAGGAACCAACTCCCCTGAATGAAAGTAACTCCATAAGTAAGGTGGCTGGTCTGCCTCCAACCAGCAAGCTCATGTCTCAAAATTTTCTCTTGTCTAAGTTGAAAGTCACTCCCAAGAACTACCGATCGTTGAACTCTCCAACCCATATTCAAAATTTCTCTCCAATCCATTTGTTGATGAACAAACGGAACCATCAAGTAGCTGGAAAAGAAGGGAACAACTTCAAGAAATCTGCAAATTTGATCCTTATCCCTCCAAAAGTCATTTCCATACGTAATAAACTCTATCAAGCCACGTTGAGGATCCCAAATATGGATACCCAACTGAAGATGATTTCCAACGTACTGAAAAGAAAACTCAATACATTCCCGATTGTTAGTCAAAACCAAGTGCATACTCATGAATCCCTGAAACCAATTCCTGATAGCGTTCACATCTGTGGAACACAAAACAAATGTCGTCTTCAATCCAAACTCCAAAAACGGACTAGTTTGAGCCCAAACATCGTTCCACCCAAGGGATAGATTGTCAAGAGTGCCAACACCGGTTTTAGGTTTGCTTTTCCTCCATTCCTCATGAGTAGTCGATCTGAAATCATCACTCCTTGCTGCTGTAATGAAGTTACCAGCAGCTACCACAACTTGTCTCATCAACATCTTGATGTCATAGATGTTGAAATTACCTTGCTTCGACACCTCCCATATGGATTCTTCACCCTTGAGCCCACTTATGCATTCATTACTAATCAACAGACGTGACACTTCCTCATGGATTGATATCAAAGCATCCAAGCATTGAAAACCATGCTCAGTCTCATTCTCTGTTTCATCTTCCATCTCATAGAGAGGATTATCATAATCTTCCTCATCACCTTCTTCAAAGAGAGGATTGTCAAAAACTTGGAAGTTATTCCATCCATCTTGCTGATCCAAATCTGCACTTGTAACTTCAGTCCTTCTTGTGAGACCTTCAAGGTCAAACTCTTCTCGAAGACTATCAAGCTCACAAATTACTTGCTTGATTTCTTCGGCTTTATGTGCATTCTCTTGCTTTGTGAAAATTTTGAAATCAGCAAACTGATTTCCTACCTCCATTAATGCCATTTGAGTTTCTTCCAGCATAACTCTTGTTGATTCAAACTCCAGATAAAGTTAATCAAACTTCCTCTCTCTATCTTGAAAAGCACAAATGGTCTTCTTTGCAACTTCAAGGGCATGATCACGATCTTCAACCAAGTGCAAGTACTCGGACTTCAAGGTTGCCAAAGAGCTTCTGATAAGTTGCAAATTGGGAAGAGCAACTTCATCTTTCACTCCTCTTTGTCTCTCTTCAAGCTGAGCCTTCCAGTACAACCCTTCAACCAGGCTAAGTGTGTGATCAAACAGGGATAGAGTTTGCACTTCCTTGTCAATGGACACCTTGAATTCTCTGTCCCAATCATGAGAATTCAAAGATGATGAACTACTGATAGGCTGCAACTGAAAATCAGAACTTTGTCCCTTGTCTTTGCTGCCCTCATTGCTGCTCCAACATTTATGAACTTCACCATTGACTAGAGGAGAATGCTTATTGTCATAAAAAGCATCATACTTCACAAATTCTTTGACCCCAAGTTTGCAATCAGCTTCTTGAATTGGTAAATCAGCCTTGTGTTCTAAAACCATTTTAAACCTTTCTTCTTCAAGAGCCATAAGGTCTTCTAGCTCTTCATCCACCTCTCCATCTTCTTGATCAAAGGCTATGACAGCCCCTAACTTGAACGAAGAATCATTGAATGTTGTTCTGAAAGTTTCAGACATAACAACATCCTCCTTAGTGGCTGCAACCAACTTGACGGGGTCACCATGTAGCTTTTCAGAAAAAGCTTCTTCATCAAAAACAACTTTTCCTTTTGTGGCCTTCTCATAACTTGCAAGGCAAACAATATTTTGGTCTTCATCAGGATCAAAGGGAAATTCATCCCACAAAGGTTCTCTTTCATACCTTGGTGCCAACACACCTGAATCCCAATTGCTAGTGGGTTGATTAAGATGATCAACAGGAAAAAGCTTATCTTGCTCCCCCTGAAGTGATGACTCCTTAAATAAGTCAAGTCCCAAATCACTTAAGCTGATAACATCAAAATTGTTTCTCTCCCATGGCTTAGCTTGCTGCTCAAACCAAATGTCACCACCATAGTGAAATGAAGAATCTTCATTGCTTGCTATTTTGTAAACTTCACCATCATTATCTTCACCATGAGGAAGTATTATGTTGATGTCTTCGTGTAGAACTTCTTGAGAAGTTGGGATAGCAACTTGAAGAGAATCCATCTTTACCAAGTCATCAACATGATCCGGTATGGACTCTTTGGAATCATCTTCGTCATCATGACCACTAATCTTTCCTGCATCTTGCTTTAATTTCTCCCAAAGTGGCTTCAATTTCTCCTCACATTGATTAAACAATCCCTTAATCAGCATAGCAGCCATAGGGGAACCCTCTTCTTCATGTTCATATGCGTCCAAGAGGAAGGATTGGACACTAGGTGGAATTTCATCAGCCTCATTAACAGTGAGAACAAGAATATTATTCACAGCTGCAATAACATCCTTTTCCTGTTTGCTCCAAGTGGATATGAAGAGGTAACGAAACAAGTGATAAATTTGATCATGCATTTCCAAGTCTAATAGCCAGTTACTTATCCTGAGATCTGAAAATGTTTTTAAGATAGCAACCTTTCTAGAAAATAGACCGCTTCCAGTTTCATCAAGATCTTGGAAACTTTCAACAATTCTGTGAAGAATCTTCTTCATAGTTTCATCATCATAAGGCATCAAGGGAATCACAATTCTCATCAACTCCATGAAGCAAGAAGTAATCAGCAACTTGGTTTCTTCATTTGGATGTCCCAGCCAATAGGGCTGAATTAAAAGGTGAATTGCAGGTGATAATGCCAACTGCATCCATTTAGAAGGTGACTACTTCACCTATCTCAAACATTGTTCCAATATTTGAAGATTATTCTTTTCATCTTCCCTTGACTTACATTCTTTGTCAAGTCTATTTTCGGTTGCAAAAAGTGTTTGTTCCAGCTTTATCTCTTCTCTATTAGCCATGTTTAACTGCCACTTCTAAACTGAGCTGAACTCTGTTATGACCTCTGGTGTAGAACTGATTTCTATGTCATTCAACTGTCAATTGTACTTTGTCTTTTCCAGAGGATGGCAAGATCTTAGCTTTGATACCGCTGAAATATACCAAGCCAATTTTTTGTTTTTCAATTGCAAATTACAATAAACACGCACTCGTCAAGGTTAGCTCTAAACCAAAACGATGCTGAAAGCAACTCTACCCAGAATGTACACCAGGATCCCGATGTGGGCAAGGTGTGAGCATTGGTCAGAGGATTTGAATGCTGAAACAGAGCTGGAAGGAATTCTAACCAAGAATGGCGCCAAGTGATGGCGAGCATATGGTCAGAGGATCTTAATGGAAATGCTGATACAAGAACTCTAACCAAGAAATGCGTTAGAGAACAACGAGCATGTGGTCAGAGGATCCCTACCATCTAATATGCTGAAAGCAACTCAATACCAAGTATGTGCTACCCAATTCCAGTATGGAAATGAGGCAACCATATGGCAGAGCTATAAAGAAATTACAATGCAACCTCAGAATGTAAAGTAATCATTACAAACATGATAAGCAAGATTAGAGAACTGCTGATAGTACTACTATTCAGCTTACAATATGAAGAGAAATCGCCTCACTCAAATACCAAACTGAAGATGTTGTTTTAGACAAATACTGACAGCCTTACAATCTGCAAGAATGATGTTAGAGAGAAATGAAGAAGCTGCAAATTGTTGGGACCTCCCCAAATGAACTTAATATCTTCTATCACTTAAATCCCACACAAAAATTGACTGTAATAAATCTGATGTGATAGTCCAGTAATCAGAAATACAAACCAACATGCCTGTAACCCACTAAATTGCTCATATATCACTCAAAACTGACCCAAATGACTTCAAGTTTGATGCAAAAGACCTTCAAAATGATGGCGCCTAGTTTAGTAATAAGAAATGGCAACTAAAAGTGGTTATTAATTACTGGCACGAATCCTCAGGCACTCCAGAAAGTACGGCTTTCAAGGGATGACGAATTTGCTTTATAAAATCATAAACTTCATATTAAAATCTGCAAATATTCATGAAGGGTCGCCTCCAACAGGGAAACACAATGAGACAATACCCTGAACGAGAATGTTTATGATTTGAAACTTGTGAACAGAAACATTCATTTCGCAGTCATGACCAACAACTCTGGAATTGATAGAAAATGATACAACTCAACTACAAAGGATAGGAAACCAACTATAACTGAAAAGACAAATCAATAACACTCAAACCTCTCAACTAGTTACTGTCTTTCAAGCAAGAAGAAGAGCCAAGGCTAGGAGGCTTTCATTCCTCGAAGCAGTCCCAAAGCCATTCCGATAGCATAACAATGTCATAAACGTAAGATGATCCACAAGAATAGAAGTAGCCTCCTTATATAGACCTTTGAGAAGATCTCTTGAAAACCCTAAGAAGTGCGCCCCACCACAGGACACTTTTAGGTTTTCTGACTTTGTTTTACCAACTTCCTCTAAATGGCGTCCCATTCCTCTAGAGATAAAAATCACTTTTTAAAAATATATAATATCTCTCAAGGTTGGCGTCCAATTTCACTTGAGCAATTAACTTTAGGAAAATTCGCAATGTGTTCCTCATGAGAGAATAACCCTCAAAGTCCCCTTCTTTAAAATGACTTAAAGTCATATTACTAGGACAAGGGGTTATTTTATAAAATAAAACATTATTGACTTTAAATAACTTATTTCTCCAAAATGAACCCCTTAAGCCAAAAATGAGAATTACCCAATGAACTGCTAGAAGAGGAAAGTTGACTGAGCTGATGCTGACTGGACCACTGCTAAAAATAGAATTTACTAAAAATAGTAAATTCCTGAAGGTGCTCAGAATGGCAAGAAAAACATACCACTGCGAAGCTCTCTAAAAACCCAGAAAGAATCCGTAATTCAAACACCCAAATTCCAACAAGCAGAACCCTGAATCTTCAAGAGAACCCACCAAACAGTCGGAAACCCTAATTCTGCCTCTGACCTGTCGACAACGCATCGGGAAAAGGCCATCAATCCTTGAAAGGTGTAGTGCTAAAAACGGGGACATTACAAAATCACAGACTTGTTCATAGAAAATTATTCCTTTAACTTAGGCATAGAAGTGAGCTTAGAAGAATTATCCAACCTAAAAAAATTCAACGGAGAAACATTTGTAGCTTTCTTGCAATGATGGCGATCCAAGGCCAAGAAAAGCAAATGGTCTATTCTGAAAGAACAAAAAATCAAACTATCATCTCCAACCTTGAAGGGAGCTTGTCCCTCCATCTAAAAATGCAATGCATCACAACATACAACCAAATGATACCCAAAGGTCTCAAAATCGAAAGAGCCCTTATAACACTAGGGGGCACACCCATGTACCATGACAATCGACCATCAACAAGCTACAACGATAAACCTCACACATGGGATAAAAACAAAAACATCACCAACGATGGTGTTGTGAATGCCAAAGTTGTTATTAGTGCCCCAAGGCCAAATATGCAAAAAAAAACATACACACAACCACAAAACAACACACCAAACACCCCACAAACCAACACATCACAACAACAACAACAATCAGGTGATTAAAAACGTGAATGCTGAAGGGGGACCGCCCCCAAAGAAAAAAATACCCACCAAAATAAAAATATACACCACTAGGGGAGCCTATTGAGTTTTTCATGCAACAATTAGTACAAGAAAACCTTATCATGCCCCTTGTTTACGAAAAATTATCAAGAGCCTCAAGTTAAACCACCATGGTATAATGAGAAGCACCTCTGTGACTTTCATAAAATAAAGGTAAATACAATAGCTAGCTGTATGAGACTTAAAAATATTATCCAAGATCTCATTGACGATAAGGTTATAACCATTGAACAACCAACTGGGAATCAAGATCTCAAGATATACATGAACTCGATGCCAGATCACAATAAAGGAAACAACAATGGTAAAGGAAAGTACACCAATGTGAACCACATCTATGACCATGTAGTCACATCTTTGGATGAAAGGGTAATAATTATCAATATCAAAGGACCTAGAGACGAGTGTGGAGTCACCACATGTAGAGGAAAAAATTCTATCTTAGGACCTTCACCACCACCCAAGGCACCAATCACCAATCCAAAATAAAATCCCAGTGGTTATAGTGTCTTGGAGCAATTGAAAAAGACCCCCGCCCAAATCTCCATCATGGAGTTGCTAAAAATATCACCTACACATAGGGACATCCTAGAGAAGGCGTTGGTTGCATCCTCCATCCCCACAGACCTTGATGCAAACCAATTTCAAGCTATGGTCAGACATATTAGTACAATGTGTCTCCTCACATTCTTCAAGCATGATTACCCAACCCAACCATCTCATAAAAAAGTCAAAAGGGTCTTGGTGGATGGGGGTGCGGGTTTGAATATTTGTACCCTACAACTAATAAATAATCTAGGCTTTTTAGAAGACACCATCAAAAAACGTAATGGTATCACCATCAGGGCCTATGATGATCAAGAATGGGTGTCCTAGGGCACCATTCAACTCCCCATCCAAGTGGGGCCATCAATCATGAGAACCAATTTCCAAGTCCTTGACCTTGAACTCCCCTACAATATTCTCCTAGGGTGCCCATGGATCCATGGGATGCAAACTATCACATCCACGTTCCATCAATGTGTAAAATTCCCTTATCAAAATCAAGAAGTCATGATCCATGGCGACCTCAAGCCTTTTTATTATTGCAAAAATATGGAGGCCAAGTATTACAAGATCCCCCAAGTTTTGAAAAATAATGAGGGTCCCACATCCCCTTATGTCGACCCATCCACCTTAGCCTCCACCTCTGAGAAAAAGAAACCTACCATTTAGAACATCCCGGATGTCAAGGATGTAATCCAAGATAACAGGTGTGGGGACTATAAATTAAATAAAAGTGCCTTTTTGATAGGAGAGTTACCTCAATCTCCTAGATCTCATGGGAAATTTCATCCATTAATCAACACAACATCTCAAAACTTCAAAGCAGAACCTACCACCTTCAAAAAATGGGGAGACCTAAGCAAAGAGGTGGTGGATGAAAAGGATGTATCAAGCCTATTGTATCAAGATGAAAGACCCATACCCAATCTTCCCATGGACGAAGATAAAAAAGGTCTACAGTTAATGTTTGGATGGGGCTAAAACAAAAAAGAGAAGCTCGGGAAAAATGGCAACAACTTGTTAGAACCTATCATTCTTGAGAAGTGCCTTAAGAATATTGGCCTCAGATGTACCCCCAAGAAGATAACCATACTTGGCAAAGGTACCCTTGTTAAAATGGTTAAATCTTCCCCGTCAATACTTGTATCGCTTAGTAGTCCCTTTGAGGATCCCATCTTTGAACTACCCATGCTATTTGAGGATTCCTCTTTGTTCATGATCACCACCATGTCATTCGATTCAAATAACCAAGTCACCGAACTAAAGCTCTTTTACCCACAACTCATTGACTGTGACCAATGAGGACCACCGATCTTAGATACGTTAGAAAATGATGAGGCTCTCTCATAATTCATAGGACTAAGGGATAATCTACCATATGGAGATCAAAAGGTAGGGTTTGACATTGAGTTGGACACACATGTGTACTATGGGGAAATGATTGAACCTCTTAGTCACAAAATTGAAAATCTAAGAGTAACGTTTAGATCTCTAAGTGAAAACAAATTGTGGCACTTTTTGATACAAAATAGTAAAAATAAAGGGCGTATCTAATGGTGAAAACCTCTCTAAGGTGCCAAAGGATGATGGATTCAATCTTCCCCTTAGTGCCATCCATAAAGAGAAATCAACAGTTTCGGTAGAAAAATGCAACCCGGTGAATTTGGGAATCGAAGAGACCCTGCACATATATTTCTATGCCGAGTCACTTTTGACCAAGGAACAAGAAAATATAGCTGCATTTATAAAAGAAAGAAAATTGAATTTTGCGTGGACATATGCCGACATGCCAGGCCTTGATCCAGAGGTAGTGGTCCATCATCTAGTAGTCTATCTAGAGGCGAAACTAGTAAGATAAAAATTGAGAAAGATGCATCTGCAAATTGCCTTATTGATCAAACTTGAGCTACAAAAACTCCTTGATGCTAGCTTCATATGACCCATTGATTATCCAGAATGGGTTTCCAACCTTGTACCTATTTCCAAGTCCACTGGGGGCATCCGAATCTGCACTGACTTTAGGGACCTGAACAAAGAATGCCCTAAGGATGATTCCCCTCTTCCTAACATAGACATGATTGTAGATCTGATGGTGGGGCATGAAATGATATTGTTGATGGATAGGTTTTCAGAATACAACCAGATTATGATTGCAAAGGATGACCATCATAAGATAACCTTCACTTGTCCATGGGGCACCTACTATTGGAATATGATTCCATTCGGGTTAAAGAATGCTAGAGGTACATACCAAAGGGATATGAATTTGATTTTTCATGACATGATCCAAAAATCTATAAAGGAATATGTAGATGACATACTAGCTAAATCAAGAAAGCGCCAAGACCACATATTGACGTTGGCCCAATCTTCGATAGACGGGAAGAATATAAGGTACGTCTCAATCTTAAAAAATGTATCTTTGGCATCACATCAGGAAAGCTTCCAGAATATATTGTGTCAATGAGAGGAATTGAGATAGAACCTACAAAATTCAAAGCAATCCTTGACATGGAAGCACCTTGAACACTAAAAAAATTGAGGGGTATCCTACAGAAGCGGGTTCAATTCTTTGA
This sequence comes from Sequoiadendron giganteum, assembly GCA_007115665.2. Taxonomy (NCBI): domain Eukaryota; kingdom Viridiplantae; phylum Streptophyta; class Pinopsida; order Cupressales; family Cupressaceae; genus Sequoiadendron; species Sequoiadendron giganteum. The sequence goes on along the minus strand of CM021102.1, from coordinate 398,042,500 downwards.
ATCATGCAACTCCAATATTTCACAAGGAGTTAGGATAAGGGTAACGTAAGCCGACAAAAGACACTTGGCCAGAGGCGCATGTAAGTTTATACAAGGGATGGAAACGATTGACAAGCCATTTGCAGTCAACCAAAAACATAAACAGAGAGGAGATCGACAGTCTCCAAGACAATCCAGTGATAGAAGGTAAGAATAAATCTGACTGACCCGCCATGCAAAGATAATAAAGTGAAGAAACCAAAATTGCACATACACAGATCATGAGGGCACCAATGAGCACACAAAGATATAAAGGTTTATGGCGTGACTAGGGAACGAAACTAAGATCCTCTACAAAGCAATTTACATTGGCAAAGATGGAATCTTTCCAGCCGCCCCTAACCAAAACATTCACATAAAGACATAATTACCAATGCAAACATAATAAGTGATCAATACTACAATAAAAATCAGACCATCCTACAAAATAGACAAACCGCCGCTCATAGAAAGAAAAAACTAGATTGGTATCCAAAGGAGAAGATCGAAATTCAGATTACAAACACGCAGAAGGACGGATATGAGATTTTAAGAATGCAATATTGGTTAGATCATAACATAGACAGAGACAAGAGTCAGACCTAAACCTGTGGCTTCAAGGAGAAGATTGATCACCATACAATGATATGTATTCATATTAGTTTAAATCTAGAATTATCCCATCTCGAAAACCTCAAATACTCAGTAGTTAAGTGTTTAAGAGAACACAACGAGTCTGGTAAGAAGAATGATTTTACTTCATTTACTGTCCCAAACAATTTGCAGTAAACTTAGCATAAATAGCTAGGTTTTTTAACAAATTCATTTCCATTCTTGTGATTCCGTTAAGGTACAGGTTATCTAACTGTATTTGGTTAATTTCTCTTTTGTTGTGCAGGTTTCTTATGATCGATTTCCACCCAAAAACACTAATTACGAAAAACATCTTTTAAAATTTTAAATTCAAATTGATACTACACAATTTTATAGAAGAAAACCTAGTATATCCTTTGAATTTCAACGAGAAACCAAGCCAAGCACAAGATTTCTAGCATGAACCCTGATACATTCTTTGAGATTGAGAGACGATGAAGAGGAAACCGCTAAATTCAGCTCATGCAACTTTCAATGTGCATACACCATCACAAACAATCAAATTTCCAGCTCTTCCAATCAAACCCCAAATCAAATACCCAGACAATATCTTTCTTGTGAAAGCAACACTCTTCTTCTTTCTTTTCGAAAACCAAAATCCGTGTGTGAAAGAATGATCATTTTCAAGATTATATCCTTTTTCCCATTTTCAAAGCCACAACTTTAACTTTCAGTTATAGCATGCACCACATTCATCAATTAAGCTCAATAGACACAAACATATTAACAAGATATTTCAACTTTAGATCTCAACTAAAGTTCGATTTCAAAAACGTCAAATTGAATAATACAATCAATTTACAATTAAATGATCTTTTCGAAAACAAGATATTTTTAATCATTATAATTTAATCACTTAATAAAATAAAAATAGCTTTTCCAATTTAATTATTTCATTACATCCATAAGCAACATTAATATTAATTAAAACATTAAATTAATCTAAATTAACATAATATAAGCATTAAAGATTCAATCAATAACAAACGACTGCAATCATATGACGAACAAGTGACATGACAAGAGGGTAATGACAGATACTTGTTCCTTTCATAACAATGGCTAAGGATAGAGGAAAAGTCTATCTCCCATCGATAATTCTATTGGGTCATGGCATGCTCAGACCTGACAAGCAAGTGGAGTTGATGCCTGTACCTGAAATTTGCGTAACACTGCACGATTAACCAACATGTTAAAATATGAAACACACCGTGAAGAAGATTCACGATATAGCAAGGCACTCACTGATGAGTACTGCTAAATCATCTTCTTCACCGACTGACGTAAACATCTAACTAACATAACATCATAATGGGTAAAACATAATAGCATAGATAACCATCATAAATGTCATCTCATGAAAGTAAACATCGCATCAAATAATATAGTGTATCATCAAATGAGTTTCACAATCGGTCATGCAAATCATGATTTATACAACATCGAAACAACATAATATCAAAGGTCTAACTGCTACCAGTGTCTCAAACCAGCTAAAATAAAAGTGTCATCAAGAGGGTCACTACATAGAGGTTTTGTGGTCTTGTATCTTGGCTTGGTTTATAGAATTTTTGAGCTCTTTCTTGGATCTAAGTTTTTTGTAAAGTGTTAGTCTTTGTATAAAAGACTCACTAATTTTCATACATGTTACATTTGCTCTAGCGTGAGATTCATCCATTATTCAAAGCCATAACTCCATTATTGGAAGTTGTCAAGTGTCCCAAGTGATCTTCTATTGAAAAGAGTAATATCATAACCTTTACTGCCTTTGGGATCAAGCATGGTGGAAAATACATAATGGATTTCTATTTATAGGAAGAAATGAGCACCACTTGTGCTTTCATATATGACGGCACCCATGATCCATGATCTCCTCAATAGATTGCATAATATTGAGCTGAAATATCTAATGTGACTTTCATTAAGCCTTCAACATTAGTGGCTTCCACAACCTCAACATAAGGGTGTTGACATATATATGCAAGGTTAGACTTGTTTAAGACTCTATCATGGCACTCCCTTCATCTCACATGACCTCTTTTAACATTAAAAGACTCGCAACCTTAGCACACCCCTTTTTGATGTCACTAAGATCTCAAATTTTGTGTGGCCTCATTCTATGTTTGTGGTCCCAACATGATACCTATCCGATGTACACAGTCTAGCACTTCACTTGGTGTGAGTCGACTTGTGCATGATAGATCAAATGATCTACATGCAACATTCATTAGGCTACACGTTGGATAATGAAATTTTGAAGGCATAAGACTTGGTCGACCAAATCCTATGCAACCTCTTCCACATGGCCTTCAAGCATTCAAATATGGAGTTAGCACTTGAGGAGGAAAAGAGGTGCATCGACCTCCAATTTCCTTCTTTAGCAATCAACTCCCCAATTCGCCTCTTCATCACACATGACATGCATCACATACAATGTCTATTATTCAATATTATTATGTGTTGTGTATAAAATGTAGGTTAGAGGCATTGAAAGAATTCCCTTTGAATTCTTCCAAGTACGCCCTAGTGTCCACGTAGTCTTTTGAATTCAGCTATAGGGCTCTTGGAACAACTCTCTCCATATGGAATTCAATCTTCACCAACTCTCTTAGCATTTATTGTAATTTTTTTAATACATTTCATGTAACTATGTAACATCTTCCATAAATTAAAGTTAACAAATTACACATATTATTTAAAATCAAGCAATAATAGTGGTCCACATGTCCAATATTCAAGAAATAGAGATAAGTAATTATATTAAGACAAGAGATTTAGTGTACATGGGTAAGTGCACCAATCTGTGACACAATTTTGGCTCTTAAGATGCCACTTTTTTTTTTTGAAATCAGGAAAATCTGATTTGCACGAGAAAATGAAGATAGTTACGCTCAAAATTTCAAGATGCAGCAAGAAAAAAAGTTGAAGTGCTCCGAGTCTAGTTTCTAAGCTACTATTGTTTTTTGAAATTAATGAAGATTAAGGGTCTCAAAAAGGGGGGGGCCAAAACAGGTCCTGTTTTTATCAAAAAAAATAGCATAGCTCCCCCCTTTTTGGTTAACTTTTTTTTAGAATTTCAAAAATCCCAACGGTGAGAAATTAGCTAACACCATGTAGTTTATCCTCCTTCTTTCGGATAATTTTTTTAATGAATATATAATATTTTATGAATTTTCAAAAAGGACACATCCTGAAAAGCTGAAATTTGAGCGTGCTCCCCCCCAATATTTTTGCAAACTACTTGAAAATTGATTTTTTTTTTCATCATGTGTAGAATGGACTCTAGTTTCAAAAATCGTAATTTTTTTAATGTTCCGATGAACGTGTAAAAATCTATCCTAAACCTAGCACATGTTGGTTTTTGACCAAAAACGAAGGCATTTACAATAGAAGCCATGGATCAAAACCTTAACTAAATCAAAATGATTTTTTTTATATATATTTAGATAGCTGAGATAGAGGTTAACGCTATCATGGTTTTTTTTATAAACTTACATTGAAAGACGTGCAAATGAGATGGGGAGCACGGTCGAAAATATGAGAAAATTTAGCAAATCTTGTTAATTAACACGTCTAAAGCAGGCCTTTTGGCGAGCACCAAATTTGGCGCTTGCCAAATGACTCATCAAATTTGGCTTGCACCAAATTTGGCGTGTGCCAAATGTGATGAGTCATTTGGTGTGCACCAAATGTGATGAGTCATTTGGCATGCACCAAATGTGACGAGTCATTTGGCGAGCGCCAAATGGCCTGCTTTACACATATCTAGATTCTCACTTTCTCTGTCAAGGAAACTATATACATGAAATAAACATTTAAGTATAAGTTGACATTTACATATGGACATTTACTTTCTTATAATTTAAGTTATATTTCATGTATATATAGGCAGGATGTTTGAGAGTGGTTTCAGATCTCTAAGAGTTATAATGCAAATTCTAGTTTTTGGAAGATCTTAAAAATTTCAGACTTAGCAAAATTTTAGTAATCAGCATGTAAAATTTTTGTACTCAGGGGGTCAAATTTCATCTTTCTCTCTCTATCTCACTCATTTTCATCTCTTATTCTCTAGACCTCTCTCTCTCTCACTATCTCCATCCCTTTATCTAACAATATCTTCCTTGAGCTCAAGAACTATGTCTCTACATGTCCATCTCTCTCCTTCCCTCTCCAATATCTATCTCCCTCCCTCCTTCCCTCTCTACATTTTTCTATCTCTCATCCCTCTCCTTTAATATCTATATATCTCTCTTTACTCTCTATACCTACCTATCCCTCCCTCCCTCCCTCTCCTCTCTTTCTCTCTCTTTGCTTCCCTCACTCTCTCCTCCCCTCTCTACTCTCTATCTTGTCATTCTCTCTCTCCTTCCCTCTCTAGTTCTCTCTATCTCACTTCTCTCTCCTTCCCTCCTTCCCTCTCTAATTTTCTCTATCTCCCTCTCTCTCTCCTTCCCTTTCTACTTCTCTTTATCTCACATCTCTTTCTCCCCCTTTCTCTCTCCCTCTCTCTTCCTTTCACCCACCTTTGCTCTCTACTTATCTCTATCTAACCTATCCCTCTATAAATCTTTCTCTTCCCCCCTCCTTCCATCTCAATCTCTCCACCTTCCTCCTTATCTCTCTAATTTTAAGCTCCATCACACATCTCTATCACCTATCTCACTTCTCTCTTTCCCCTTCCCTCTCTACTCTCTTTCTCTCTATCTCACCCCTCTCTCCCTACCTATTCATCCCTCATCTCTCTTATCTCTCTCACCTCTCTCTCTCCATCCCTACCTCTTCCTCCCTCTCTCCTTCGCTATATTTTTCTCTTTATCTCCTTCTCCCTCTATCTACCTAGACCTCTCTCTATTTTTTTCTCACCTCTCTCTCCATCCCTATCTCTCCCTATATCTCTCCTTTCATATCTACTTCTCTCTACCTAGTTGTCCCTCTATACCTATTTCTCTCTCCCTCCTTGCCTCCTCTCTCTCAATATCTCCACCTTCTTTCCCTCTCTAATTC
>CM021102.1:398024160-398036724 GCA_007115665.2 Sequoiadendron giganteum | reverse complement strand
CAGAAAATGCACCAGCAACCGATGTTTCTCATACCACTAAACACTTGCACCAGCAACCGATGTTGTTCTTTTCTTATATACTTTGACAAAATTCAGTATTACCTACAGTCACAATTAGAAAAGGATCAATGACAGTCGTAAATGCATATGACATCAAATAGTAATCGTGAAAAAGCCTTATTGCAAGGTGTTGGTCCAAAAGAGTGATCAATAACATGGCTTTACAAATTCAATGTGCATACTTATAAATCAATCCAGGGAACCATCTGGGTCTGCTCTAGTCTTTATTGTGTCGAGTATTGCCTCGTGGTTAGACTCACACACTTTCCACAAGTTCTTGTTCGCAGGTTTACCCTTATATTTGATCAAATGAACGTTGGTGGCGATGACAAGGTTCGAATACTGAAGAATTTTCTGGTGCGTGTCGAAGTCCTCAAACAACCAAACTGCAACATTCTTAACTGGATACCTTCGAAGCCATGTTCTAGTAACAACCACCGAACCTGTAGGATATTCTATTTTTTCTCTGTCTATAACTGGGGACTCCAATTTCTTTTTGGCCTTGATACAACGGCACAGGAAATAATCTATACCCTCTTCATTGTCTTCATCTACAATTACCGCATAAATATGCCCTGCATTGATATGTTCATCTTGTTAGATTTATTTACTAAGCAACATAATAAAACTTGTAAGTAAGATATATTACTTGGTTCTAGTAGGTCTGATACATGATCAAAGTCAATGGATGATTGCATCTCCGTGATTTGTAGAGCCGTCGGGAGCTGATAAGTGTCAAGTGGGGTTAGACTTCTTACAGACCATTCATCAACCCACTCTGTTGACTCACAATCATTCCATGATTGAAGTGTACATGCATAACAAAAGCATGCCATCTTCCTTGTATGGATAGTCCATGTACCTGCATTAGAGCTTCTAAAAGAGTGTAGCTCGCTCGATCCTATTAGTGTACAACAATCCTCATATTTTGCAATGCTAGTATCATCTACTAAATGAAAAAATCTACGAACTAAAGAATTGCCTTCAGTACCTGCACCCATTGAACCATTGCACCACTGGACAATTGATCTTGCATCTATCAACTTTACACTGTTTGTGTACTTTAACTCTTCTCGTGCGAAGGCTCTTTTAATACATGCACCTGCTCCATCATGCTCCCCCTTTCCATGCTCGGCCTCTGAGAAGTTCCACATATGTTGAACACCACTAATCCTATGCATCCTACTCAACCAGTAAAACATTCTGGCGTTCTTGAATTGTGATGTACAATTATCTGACCATATGATATGTTGACTAAATGGTATGCCCCTGCTAGCAAGATCGGCATAGAACATATGAAAGCAACCTTGAACAAACTCTGCAGAATGTGTGCGATCATCACTAATGTAAAAGTGATACTCCCTCAATACTTTCCTATTTTCCTCTGTACTATCATTTGCATGAATGAATGCTATATGTAAAAATATTGAAACCTGCACAGAGTTGTAGTACTATGATTGCACCTCGTTCTGTGGTTGTAGTGTGTAGTTCTCAGCGAAGTTGACAACTGAAACAATATGATGAAGTGGAAATGTGTCCTTGCATAAATTGAACTATCAGTCCAACCATTGTGCTATGTGTGTATGCATTGCATAATCATAAACCACCCGATCACAAAAATGCCCATAAACTGATACACTGGAATCTTATCACTAACCAATTCACACTTCTTTGCTTCTTTCCCATCTTTTAGACTGTATGCCATTGTCGTATATTTTCCAAATTCCACAATTTTGTCTCCAATTGTGTGTGTACTAGCCATGTGTTGGAAAATTGGCAAATGTTGCATGCCACCACAATGATCACATGTGCCATCCAAACATGATTTTTTGTAAAAAAATTGACCATCCTCTCTTTCACATAAAATGGAAGACAAAAATTTCCTTGACGATTTAGGTGGAGGCATTATGTTACATTCCTGCAAAACATTGTCAGTATGCATATTTACACATATATGTCGATAAACAACATAATGGTTAGAAAACTCAATATGAACCCTACAACAAGTAGTGTGTGTGTGATTTATTTTGACATAAAAAGGCTTTAGCATATCAAAATACCTTTGACATATTTTAATTTCAAGAAACTTTTGTAAAAAATCAGAGAAAAATTAGGTTTGAGTGGTATCCAAATAATGCATTGGATGTGGCTCACGGTTTATACTACCAATTCTCCTTCTTACAACATCTCTTTGATTAGGAGAGTTCCTTGTGTTATCCTTCCAATAATTCACAATTAAAGATCTCAAGCCTTGAGCAATTCTTGTGTCTTTCCGTGGCACTCTACCCGAAAATGCCCATAACTCATTACTATTTGGATCCTCCACTCTTTCGTGCCTTCCTTTGGCTCTCATTAGAGATGATCTACTTATTTTCAAAGACTTACTTGCCTTTGTAAGGTTCACCTTGTTCCTTGTTTCACTGCTTAACAGTGTTGTTTTCATCACACTTCGTGTGGCACAACTATCCTTCATGTGTGAGGTGGAACCCACACTCTCGTATGCACTCATCAAGTTCCTTACAATGGAATTTTCACTTAAGTCATTCAAAAATCTTAGCCCAAGAGCCTTCATGGTGGGCCTAAATTTGAGTTGCCTCATCATTTCAACAAATATTTGGCATCTTCCACCCTCACTTAGCTTCGCAAAAAAAAAACTCCATATCCTTTCTGCATATCTTTGACATGTATGTTTTGGAATCTTTTTAGGCATCCATTTCAAAACATTGGAATCAATATCAATCAAAAATGTAGGTTTTCTATGCAAAACTCTAGGAGGAGTTCTCAAATGTAAATTTGTGTCAATATTGGGAAGGTCAACAACATCGGGGATAGATCGTGTACCTTCAATTGGAGGTGCAATTGATGACATACCTTGAGATTGACATGTAAATGATGTTGTACCTCCAACTTGAGATGTCGCTTGTGGAGTTCCTTCAAATAGAGATGTGTTTGTTGATGTACTTTCAAAACACAATGTTTTTGATGGTGTGTCTTCAATTGGAGATGTGATTTCCGATGTACCTGTAAAACCACATGTTGTTGTCAATGTGTCTTCAACTGGAGATGTGCATTGAGCTTCACCTATGGTTGATGATGTGCCCCCAAATTATGTATTCATTCTTGTCCTTCCACGAACTTTCCTCATTCATGCCCTTTGTTTTTCCAATTTGACATCTCTCTTAGATTGCACATAAGTTTGTGGCTATATGGGTTGCAATTCCTTTGCTTCACAAGCTACATTTTTTTATTTTCTTCTCCTTGCATTTTTAACTGCATGCTCTTCTGGTGTTGGAGGCTTCGGTCATTTCCTCGGCATGACCTTGAATGCTACATGTCCACAAACACACATAAAACAAAATTAAGTAATGCATTTTACAAAAAAATTGATGCAGAGAGGGGTGGAAACCATTCAATACAGCAAATCAATGAGAATCACAAACCTAGGGTATAAATTGCTGCCACCTAAATGAAAACTAGACTCTTGTGTTTATTTTTCTCAAAAGCGAATTTTTGATTGTCAACAAAGTCATGAAGAATATGGATTCAAAGAAGGGTCTATGATGCTATATCTTATCATTATTCACTATTTCTTTGGCAATGAGGTTTTCCAAATTAGATGAAAATAAAAGTTTTCCAAATTAGTTGGAAAAAGAATGAAATACAGTGAATTCCACTAGCCATGCTGGAAATGGACTACTATAAGCAATGCAAATAGAATTCATAAGTAAATTTATGTTAAGTAAATGTCATGTTTTTTATTTTTTTTGTTCTTCAAACTCATAAAAATTGAACTTTTTTATGCAAATCCCATCTAATTCAATGTTGAATTCTAAGTCCAATTGTTATGATTAATAAAATCATTAAGGAAATTTAGTTTATATTGTCAAATACAAACAAATATACTAAAGACAAACATTTCAATTTACCAAAATGAATATATTACCTCAGATAATGTAAAATGATGTAAAATGATGTAGAAACTTCAAAATATCTTCTTCGTTGTCTACCATGCAGATTGGTGGTAAAAAGGTGATGGATCAAGCATAGATTGGTACAATATGAAGTCAACTGCAGAAAAAAAAGGGGTTTCTGACTCGGATAGAGCATTGAACCAGATAAACACGGGAGAATGTGGGCTTGAATCACGGGGTCAACCCTTATTTTTACCGTTTCAAGGTAAAACCCATTTGGCGAGCGCCAAATATGTTCCTCTGAAAAGGAGAGACTTCAGAGAGAGGGATTCAAAGTGGGAGAGAGGGGGTGGGAGGTAATTGAGGCCTGATAGAGAGGGATTGCGACATAAGTGAGGCTTAATCCGTCAACCCTTAAACCCTAATCCATAGAGACAGATTTAGAGAGAGTGGGAGAGAGGGAGGGAGAGGGAGTGGGAGGGAGACACCCGAGAGAGAAGGAGAGGGAGACAAAGTGGGAGAGAGGGGGTGGGAAAGAGATACCTAAGAGAGTAGGAGAGAGAGGGAGTGAGAGATAGAGGGATGGGAGAGATACAAGGAGTGAGAGAGAGAGAGAGATACATGAGATCGAGGGAGAGAGAGAGTGGGAGGGAGCTATTTGAGAGAGGGAGAGAGAGAGAGGGAGAAAGACAGAGTGGGAGAGAGTGAGAGAGGGTTTAAGGGTTTAAGGGTAGAGGCTAAGGGTAGATGGAAGAGGGTATTGGGTTTAGGGTAGCAGGGAGAGAATTGAGAGAGAGAGAGGGGGAGAGGGAGTGGGAGAGAGATAGAGGGTTTTAAGTGTTTAGGGTTTAGGGTTAAGGGTAGAGAGAGAGAGAGAGAGGTAGAGAGGGAAAGAAGGTAGAGATATTGAGAGAGAGGAGGCAAGGAGGGAGAGAGAAATAGGTATAGAGGGACAAATAGGTAGACCCTTAAACCCTAATCCCTCAACCCCCATACCCTCTTAATCCCTCAACCCTCAACCCTTAAACCCTAATCCCTCAACCCCCATACCCTCTTAATCCCTCAACCCTCAACCCTTCAACCCTAATCCCTCGACCCCTATACCCTCTTAATCCCTCAACCATCAACCCTTAACCCTTAAACCCTAATCCACAAAAATAAAGAGAGAGAGAGGGAGGGAGAGGGAGGGAGAGGGGGTGGGAGGGAGACACACAAGAGAGAAGGAGAGGGAGACAAAGTTGGAGAGAGGTGGTGGGAAGGATATACCTAAGAGAGTAGGAGAGAGAGGGAGTGAGAGATAGAGGGATGGGAGAGATACAAGGAGTGAGAGAGAGACTTGAGAGATAGAGAGGGGGTGGGAGGGAGAGGGAGTACTTAGGGGAGAGGGAGTACTCAAGATAGAGGGATTCGAGAGAGATGGAGGGGGTGGGGGGAGATACATGAGATAGAGGGAGAGAGAGAGTGGGAGGGAGATGGGAGAGAGATAGATGGATTGAGTGAGTGAGAGAGAGACCTGAGAGAGGGAGAGGGGGTGGTATGGAGAGACTTGAAAGAGAGAGAGAGACAGAGGGAGGGAGTGGGAGAGAGACAGAGGGAGGGAGGGTTAAGGGTAGAGGGTAGAGGGTTTAATTGTTTAGGGTTTAAGGGTTAAGGGTTTAGGGTTTAGGGTAGAGGGGAGAGAGATAGAGGGAGTGAGTGAGTGTGTGAGAAAGAGAGACCTAAGATAGAGAGAGGGAGTGAGTGAGTGAGTGAGAGAGACCTAAGATTCCCTCTCTAGTTCTCTCTACCTAGTTGTCCCTCTATACCTATTTCTCTCTCCTTACCTCTCTACTCTCTATCTCACCACTCTCTCCATCTCACTCTCCCTCCTTCCCTCTCTCCCTCCTATCCATCCCTCTCTCCTTCCCTCTCTACCTACCTCTCACTCCACTACCTACCACTCTCTCCCTCACCCATATTTCTCTCTTACTCTCTCCTTCCCTCTCTACTCTATATCTCTCCCCCCTTTCCTATCTAATATATTTCTCTCTCTCCCCCTTCCTTTGTCCTCTCATTTTCTCTCCTCTCACTCTCTCTCCCTCTCACAAACACTCACCTCAATCTCCTCCTTTCCTCTCCCACCATCCCTCCACTCTCCACTTCTCTCTATCTATCATCTCTCTCTACATCTCCTTCCCTCTATATTTATCTTTATCTCCCCTCCCCCTCTCTTTACCCACTTCCCTCCATCCATCACTATATCTCAATCGTCTCTCTCTCTCTCTCTCTCTCTCTCTCTCTCTCTCTCTCTCTCTCTCTCTTGCACACACACACACCTCTATCTCCTCCCTACTTGTCCCTCCCTCCCCTCTCTAATTATCTCTATCTCTCCTCTCCCTACATCTCCTACCCTCTCTACCTATATTTATCTCCCCTATCCCTTTTTTAACCTACCTCTCCCTTCATCACATTGTATCTCACCTATGCTCCCCTACCTACCTAGGGTTGAGGTATTAAGGGTCAAGGGTTGATAATTGAGGGTTGAGGGTTTAATTTATAGGGTAGAGGGTAGAGGGTTTAGGGTTTAAGGGTTAAGGGTTTAGGGTTAAGGCTTAAGGGTGTTAGAACTAAAATTTTCCACAAGAATTCCTAGGATTTTCCTATTATTTTCCATAAAAATCCATCAAAACCTTAAGATATTTTATTTATTCATGCCTTAAATTTTCACTATCTTTCCCATAAAAGTCATTAACTTCCTTCTACACTTTTCCCCCATTTATTTTCTTATATTTCATTACCTTCTCATAAAAAAATTAGCTTTACCGCCATTCAAAAGGGCTAAAAAATAACTTGTAACCCTTACCGCCCCTTTCATTTTCACTCTATTACCGCTTTACCGCAGCCTCCCACTAAGGGGCTTGCGGTATAGCGGTAGCATGAAGTGTTTACCGCGTTACCATGCAAGGTCAATTCATTGACCGCGGTAGCATGGTAAACCGTTAGCAACCAACGAAGGCAGTGGCGAGTGGTTAAAGAAGGCAGTCAAGGTCCCACCGCGGTACCACTGGTGGTCAAACCACAGACTGCGGTAGTGCGGTGGACGATAAGTCTTCAACGATGCGACAGTCATGACATCTTACCATAGTACCACAAAGGGTTATCTTAGAGACCGCGGTAAATAGGAGGAAATGGCTAGCGGTCACACCACAGTACCATAACCGTGAAAACAAAGACCGCGGTAAACTATTGGGAGAAGCGGCTAACAGTTACCGCGGTACCGCCGATAGCAAATGCAAAGACCGTGGTAGCATGGTAAGCAACGATGGAGACCACGACAGTCAGCATGGGGTCGGGTACCACCATACCGTGGGTAGAAAAGTCAAAGCCCGCAATAGAGCGGTAAACACAAGGGAAGCCTCACGAAAATAAATGTTAAGGGCAGTATAAGTAATAAAGTGAAAAATTAAAAGTTGAACTATAGTCTAAATATTTGATTTTCCGATAAAGGCAATATAATCAAATATTTTTGCCATAAAATACAAACGGTCATAACCAGAAAATGAAGGGGCATGACTCTTCGATTATAATGTATAAATGATTTGAAAATCTATTGTAAAAAAAAAAAAAAAAATTAGGATAGGATAGACTGCTGTAAGTACTATATTTTTAGAATGATGACATTCGAGGAGGCTATGTTGCATGTATGAATTTCAAGGAAGATAATGAAAAATAGTTAATTTGGTGATTTCATCCTGGCATCAATTGTTTGTTGAATTCTTGTGATTATCTGATTGTCTCCAATTTGATGTTTCTTGATTATTTAAATTGAAGTATCAAGTATATATTCAATTTATCAGTACACATTTGTTGTTTCTGTGTGATTTGTTTCATTGGATTATTTTAAGAAGAATTAAAACTCCCTTCAATCAATTACAGTAATCTAGGAATGTCATTTGGATCAGTAAGAAGAATCAGATAGTTAGATTTGGTATTCTGCCTCAAATAGGGTTTATCAAGTACATTCTTGCATGTTTATACTAGTTGTAAACTCATAATTATATGTCAAACAATTAGAGAACTTGCTAGATAGAAACCATTCATTAAAGACTTTCATTTGACTCTATTTTACCCAACAAGGGATAAGGTTTTAGGGTTTAGGGTTAAGGGTAAAGGGGAGAGAGATTGAGTGAGTGAGTGAGTGAGTGAGTGAGTGAGAGACCTAAGAGAGAGAGGGGGTAGTCTAGGGAGAGTCTTGAGAGAGAGAGGGGGATGAGGGAGAGTCTATATATCTCCCCTCCCTCTCTCTCTCTCAAGTCTCTCCCTCCTACCCCGTCTCCCTCTCTCAATTCTCTCTCTCTCTCAGTCACTCCCTCTATCTCTATCCCCTCTACCCTAAATCCTTAACCCTTAAACATTGAACCCTCTACCCTCTCCCCTCTACCCTTAACCACCCCACCCTCTTTCTTTCTCCCAAGTCTCTTTCTCCTACCGCCTCTGCCTCTCTTAGGTATCTCTCACTCACTCACTCCCTCCCTCTATCTTTCTCCCCTCTACCCTTAACCCTTAAAACCTATACCATTAAACCCTTTTACCCTCAACCCTAAATCCTTAACCCTTAAACCATAAACCTGCTAACCTATACCCTTAACCCTCCCTCCCTCTATCTCTCTCCAACACCCTACATTCCTCTCTCTCTCTCCTACCCCCTCTCCCCCTATCCCTCTCTTAGGTCTCTTTCTCAGTCACTCCCTCTATCTCTCTCTCCTCTACTCTTAAGCCTAAACCCTAAACCCTTAAACCTTAAACCCTTTTACCCTCTACCCTTAACCATGCCTCCCTCTATCTCTCTCCCACTCCCTCCCTCTCTCTCTCAAGTATCTCCCTCCTAACCCCTCTCCCTCTTTCAGGTAGAGGGTAGAGGGGAGAGACAAAGGAAGTGACTAAGAGAGAGATACTTGAGAGAGAGAGAGATGGAGGGAGTGAGAGATAGATAGAGGGAGGGCGGGTAGAAGGTTTAAGGGTTTAGGGTTTAGGGTTAAGGGTAGAGGGGAGAGAGATATGGAGTGAGTGAGAGAGAGACCTGAGAGAGGGAGAGTGGGTAGGAGGGAGAGTCTTGAGAGAGAGAGAGGGAGGGAGTGGGAGAGAGATAGAGGGTAGAGGGTTAAGGGTAGATGGTTAAGGGTTGAGGGTAGAGGTTTTAAGGTTTTAAGGGTTAAGGGTAGAGGGATAAGGGTAGAGGGGAGAGACATAGAAGGAGTGAGTGAGTGAGTGAGTGGGAGGGGGTAGCAGGGAGAGAATTGAGAGAGAGAGGGAGAGGGAGTGGGAGAGAGATAGAGAGTAGAGGGTAGAGGGTTTTAAGTGTTTAGGTTTTAGGGTTAAGGGTAAAGAGAGAGAGAGAGGTAGAGAGGGAAAGAAGGTAGAGATATTGAGAGAGAGGAGGCAAGGAGGGAGAGAGAAATAGGTATAGAGGGACAAATAGGTAGACCCTTAAACTCTAATCCCTCAACCCCCATACCCTCTTAATCCCTCAACCCTCGACCCTTCTACCCTAATCCCTCGACCCCTATACCCTCTTAATCCCTCAGATTTTCAAGTTGCCATAAGGAGTATTTAGATTTTTAGGTCCCAGTGCAGTTGCAGGCACATTCAGCAACATATGATAGTGAGCATTCCTATAAATGTTTTGTTGAATTTGGGTACACTTTGTATGCTGAAGATGACAAAGATTTTTCATATGTTAGTAAGAATAATGAAATGCAGACTGATGAGATGAATATGAATCAAATTGAATACAATGATTTCCTGAAGGTTTTCAATGACAGTGCATATTGCAGGGTAGGTGGAATGGATAGGTCCAAAAGAAATTTGATGAGCTCTATTCAGAACAAAGTTTATGACAAAGGAAAGTGCAGGTTTTTATTTTTGAGGTGACCTGGGGCCATCCCTAATGGTTTAATTTTTTAAACCAAAGCAGGTATAGAGGATTAAGGATTTCCATTGCATGGACAATTCTTAGCAATGCCTCTTTAAAAAATTATCTTCCATGCACAGGAGTTTAGGGCTTTCCACTGCTCTATTTGCTTCATTTTCATATTATTCATCTGTTCATTCCCTCCATCTGTCATCACCTTCATTTTTCATGGATTTGCTTGGTCTGCTCTACCAAAGATACTTTGGATTCTTGCAGTGGTTTGCAAAATCACTCATCCCCAACAGGAGCCACTGTTAGAACCCAAATTTTCAATAAAAATTCCTAGGGTTTTCCTATTATTTTACATAAATTTCCATCAAAACCCTAAGGTATTTTATTTGTTCATGCCTTATATTTTCACTATATTTCCCATAAAATTCATTATCCACCCTCACATATTCCCCCCATTTAATTCCATTATATTTCATTACCTTTTAAAAAAAAAAAATCACTGCTTTTTATAAAGCTAAAATACCTTACTCTGCTGCTTTAATATTTACTTTTTATGTCTTATTGCTTTACCACGGCCTCCCATCAGGGGGCTCGCGGTATGGCGGTAGCGGTTCGAGAGAAGGCATAAAGTGCTTACCGCCACACCGCACATGGTCAAAATATTGACCGCGGTATCGCGATGGGCAGTAAGTGACAATGGAGGTAGCGTTCAGAAGAGCCATTGCAGTACGGTGGCCATTAAAACAGCGACTACGGTAACAGTCAGGGAGTGAATGGGCAGTGGTTGACGGACAGTCACCGCGCAACCGTGGATGGTCACCGAGGAGTCCGCGGTAGCGCGGTAGGAACAGATGCAACCGATGATGGAGAGTTGAATGGCGGAGACAGAAGTGGTAAGTTAATGGTGAAGCGGTTACTGTGATACCGTAGCTAGCTTGAGGGATGATCGCGGTAGAGTGGTAATAGTCGGGAGAAGACCTTGACGGTTAAGACCGCCGTATCGTCGGGTAGAAAGATAACGATCGCAGTATAGCAGTAAACACAATAAAGGCCACATGGAAATACAATATAAGGAGCGGATAAAGTGAAATAAAGGCGGGAAAGGATATAAAATAGAAAAATCAAAAGCACGACTATAGTTAAACTAGCAATCGCACCTTGGTGTGCAATGGATACACCGAAGAGGTATGAAAAGTTAATTAGGGGGAAAATGTTTTTAAAAAATTTGCATGCATTTGTGCAATACATAAGATCAAATTGGTTGGTCATTTAAGAAAGGATTTTGTTGATATATTATTATTAATATATTTATTACTATTTTTATAATATTATATTATTACTATTAATTTAGTTTTTATTATATATTTTTTTTATTATTTTTATACATTTACTATTATATTATTATTATTTTATTAATATACCAAGTTTGCATTATGTTACATTACTATTATATTAATAAATTATTGGATTAGGTATTATATATTGTTAGTATTATATTATTATTGTTATTTATTTTAATAATATATAATAATATTTTTATATTATGATTTTTTTGTTATATATTACTATTATAGTGCTATATTTGTATTAATACATTACTATTACTATTAATAATATATTATTAATATTTAAATTATTATATTATTCATAATATTGTATTATTACTTTGATATTACTATTATATTATTCTACTATTATAATATTCTATTATTCTTATTATTATAATATTATTATTCTTATTATATGATTTTTGAAATATTATACTTAGTAAATCATATTTATCCTTAATATTATATTATTAATAAAATATGATTAATTGTAGTATTAAATAATTAAATTATTGTTTTATTATTATGCTTGAGAGAGAGGCATAGAGAGAGGGAGAGGGAGAGGGAGAGAGAGAGGGAGGGAGTCACTGTGAGAGGGAGAGGGTATAGGAGGGGGAGACTTGACAAAGAGAGAGAGGAAGATGGGGTAGGACAAAGATACTTGAGAAAGAGAAAGAGGGAGATAGGGTGCGAAGGAGAAACATTAGAGAGAGGGAGAGAGAAAAAGTGGGAGAGAGATATAGGGAGTGAGAGAGAGAGAGAGAGAGAGAGGGAGGGAGGGAGAGGGGGTGGGAGGGAGAGGGGGTGGGAGGGAGAGAAACCTAAGATAGAGGGAGAGGGAGAGAGGTTGGGAGGGAAACACCCAAGAGAGAAGGAGAGGGAGAAAAAGTGGGAGATAGGGGGTGGGAAGGAGATACCTAAGAGATTAGGAGAGAGAGGGAGTGAGAGATAGAGGGATGGGAGAGATACAAGGAATGAGAGATATAGGGAGTGAGTGAGAGACCTGAGAGAGGGAGAGGGGGTAGGAGGGAGAGACTTGAGAGATAGGGGGGAGGGAGGGACAGAGTGAGAGAGAGATAAAGGGTAGAGGATTTAAGGTTTAGAGTTTAAGGGTTAAGGGTTTAGGGTTAAGGGTATACGGGGGAGAGAGAGAGATTTAGTGAGAGAGAGAGAGGGAGGGAGTTAGAGAGAGATAGAGGGTAGAGGGTTAAAGGTAGAGGGGAGTGAGTGAGTGAGTGAGATACCTAAGAGAGGGAGAGGGGGTAGGAGGGAGAGAATTGAGAGAGAGATAGGGAGGGAGATAGGGAGGGAGGGAGTGAGGGAGTGAGAGAGAGATAAAGGGTAGAGGGTTTAAGGGTTTATA
>CM021102.1:397956552-398024060 GCA_007115665.2 Sequoiadendron giganteum | reverse complement strand
TTTTTTGAAAGGTAATGAAATATAATGGAATTAAATGGTGGGAATATGTGAGGGTGGATAATGACTTTTATGGGAAAGATAGTGAAAATATAAGGCATGAACAAATAAAATACCTTAGGGTTTTGATGGAAATTTATGGAAAATAATAGGAAAACCCTAGGAATTTTTATGGAAATTTTGGGTTCTAACAGTGGCTCCTGTTGGGGATGAGTGATTTTGAAAACCACTGCAAGAATTCAAAGTATCTTTGGTAGAGCAGACCAAGAAAATCCATGAAAAATGAAGGCGATGACAGATGGAGGGAATGAACAGATGAATAATATGAAAATGGAGCAAATGGAGAAGTGGAAAACCCTAAACTACTATGCATGGAAGATAATTTTTTAAAGAGGCATTGCTAAGAATTGTCCATGCAATGGGAATCCTTAATCCTCTGTACCTCCTTTGATTTAAAAAATTAAACCATTAGGGATGGCCCCAGGCCACCTCAAAAAGAAAAACCTACACTTTTCTCTGTCATAAACTTTGTTCTGAATAGAGCTCATCAGATTTCTTTGGAAACTATCCATTCCACCTACCCTGCAATATGCACTGTCATTGAAAACCTTCAGGAAATCATTGTATTCAATTTGATTCATATTCATCTCATCAATCTGCATTTCATTATTCTTACTATCATATGAAAATCTGAATACTCCTTATGGCAACCTAAAAACTTGAGGGATATTCAACAAAACATTCATAGGCATGCTCACTGTCATATGTTGTTGAATGTGCCTGCAACTGCACTGGGACCTAAAAATCCGAATACTCCTTATGGCAACCTGAAAACCTGAGGGATTAAGAGGACCTATAGGGGTCAAGGGATTAGGTTTGAAGGGTTGAGGGATTAGGGTTTAAGGCTCTACCTATTTGTCCCTCTATACCTATTTCTCTCTCCCTCCTTGCCTCCCCTCTCTCAATATCTCTACCTTCTTTCCATCTCTACCTCTCTCTCTCTCTACCCTTAAACCTAAACCCTAAACACTTAAAACCCTCTACCCTCTACTCTTTATCCCTCTCCCACTCCCTCTCCCTCCATCGATCTCTCAATTCTCTCCCTGCTACCCCCTCTCCCTCTCTCAAGTCTCTCTCAACCCTCACCCCGATACCCTCTACTTTAAACCCAATACCATCTACCATCAACTCTATACCCTCAAACCTTAAACCCTTAAACCCAAGTAAACTCTATACCCTAATCCCTCAACCCACAACCCTTAATCCCTTGACCCTTAATCCCTCTACCCTCAACCCTCAACCCTCAACCCTTAAACCCTCTACACTCCCTCCCTCCCTCTATCTCTCTCTCTCAACCCTCTCCCTCTCTCAAGTATCTCTCTCTTAGTCACTTCCTTTGTCTCTCCCCTCTACCCTCTACCTGAAAGAGGGAGAGGGGTTAGGAGGGAGATACTTGAGAGAGAGAGGGAGGTAGTGGGAGAGAGATAAAGGGAGGCATGGTTAAGGGTAGAGGGTAGAGGGTAAAAGGGTTTAAGGTTTAAGGGTTTAGGGTTTAGGCTTAAGAGTAGAGGAGAGAGAGATAGAGGGAGTGACTGAGAAAGAGACCTAAGAGAGGGATAGGGGGAGAGGGGGTAGGAGAGAGAGAGAGGAATGTAGGGTGTTGGAGAGAGATAGAGGGAGGGAGGGTTAAGGGTATAGGTTAGCAGGTTTATGGTTTAAGGGTTAAGGATTTAGGGTTGAGGGTAAAAGGGTTTAATGGTATAGGTTTTAAGGGTTAAGGGTAGAGGGGAGAAAGATAGAGGGAGGGAGTGAGTGAGTGAGAGATACCTAAGAGAGGCAGAGGCGGTAGGAGAAAGAGACTTGGGAGAAAGAAAGAGGGTGGGGTGGTTAAGGGTAGAGGGGAGAGGGTAGAGGGTTCAATGTTTAAGGGTTAAGGATTTAGGGTAGAGGGGATAGAGATAGAGGGAGTGACTGAGAGAGAGAGAGAATTGAGAGAGGGAGACGGGGTAGGAGGGAGAGACTTGAGAGAGAGAGAGGGAGGGGAGATATATAGACTCTCCCTCATCCCCCTCTCTCTCTCAAGACTCTCCCTAGACTACCCCCTCTCTCTCTTAGGTCTCTCACTCACTCACTCACTCACTCACTCACTCAATCTCTCTCCCCTTTACCCTTAACCCTAAACCCTAAAACCTTATCCCTTGTTGGGTAAAATAGAGTCAAATGAAAGTCTTTAATGAATGGTTTCTATCTAGCAAGTTCTCTAATTGTTTGACATATAATTATGAGTTTACAACTAGTATAAACATGCAAGAATGTACTTGATAAACCCTATTTGAGGCAGAATACCAAATCTAACTATCTGATTCTTCTTACTGATCCAAATGACATTCCTAGATTACTGTAATTGATTGAAGGGAGTTTTAATTCTTCTTAAAATAATCCAATGAAACAAATCACACAGAAACAACAAATGTGTACTGATAAATTGAATATATACTTGATACTTCAATTTAAATAATCAAGAAACATCAAATTGGAGACAATCAGATAATCACAAGAATTCAACAAACAATTGATGCCAGGATGAAATCACCAAATTAACTATTTTTCATTATCTTCCTTGAAATTCATACATGCAACATAGCCTCCTCGAATGTCATCATTCTAAAAATATAGTACTTACAGCAGTCTATCCTATCCTAATTTTTTTTTTTTTTTTTACAATAGATTTTCAAATCATTTATACATTATAATCGAAGAGTCATGCCCCTTCATTTTCTGGTTATGACCGTTTGTATTTTATGGCAAAAATATTTGATTATATTGCCTTTATCGGAAAATCAAATATTTAGACTATAGTTCAACTTTTAATTTTTCACTTTATTACTTATACTGCCCTTAACATTTATTTTCGTGAGGCTTCCCTTGTGTTTACCGCTCTATTGCGGGCTTTGACTTTTCTACCCACGGTATGGTGGTACCCGACCCCATGCTGACTGTCGTGGTCTCCATCGTTGCTTACCATGCTACCACGGTCTTTGCATTTGCTATCGGCGGTACCGCGGTAACTGTTAGCCGCTTCTCCCAATAGTTTACCGCGGTCTTTGTTTTCACGGTTATGGTACTGTGGTGTGACCGCTAGCCATTTCCTCCTATTTACCGCGGTCTCTAAGATAACCCTTTGTGGTACTATGGTAAGATGTCATGACTGTCGCATCGTTGAAGACTTATCGTCCACCGCACTACCGCAGTCTGTGGTTTGACCACCAGTGGTACCGCGGTGGGACCTTGACTGCCTTCTTTAACCACTCGCCACTGCCTTCGTTGGTTGCTAACGGTTTACCATGCTACCGCGGTCAATGAATTGACCTTGCATGGTAACGCGGTAAACACTTCATGCTACCGCTATACCGCAAGCCCCTTAGTGGGAGGCTGCGGTAAAGCGGTAATAGAGTGAAAATGAAAGGGGCGGTAAGGGTTACAAGTTATTTTTTAGCCCTTTTGAATGGCGGTAAAGCTAATTTTTTTATGAGAAGGTAATGAAATATAAGAAAATAAATGGGGGAAAAGTGTAGAAGGAAGTTAATGACTTTTATGGGAAAGATAGTGAAAATTTAAGGCATGAATAAATAAAATATCTTAAGGTTTTGATGGATTTTTATGGAAAATAATAGGAAAATCCTAGGAATTCTTGTGGAAAATTTTAGTTCTAACACCCTTAAGCCTTAACCCTAAACCCTTAACCCTTAAACCCTAAACCCTCTACCCTCTACCCTATAAATTAAACCCTCAACCCTCAATTATCAACCCTTGACCCTTAATACCTCAACCCTAGGTAGGTAGGGGAGCATAGGTGAGATACAATGTGATGAAGGGAGAGGTAGGTTAAAAAAGGGATAGGGGAGATAAATATAGGTAGAGAGGGTAGGAGATG
Source organism: Sequoiadendron giganteum (assembly GCA_007115665.2). Lineage (NCBI taxonomy): Eukaryota > Viridiplantae > Streptophyta > Pinopsida > Cupressales > Cupressaceae > Sequoiadendron > Sequoiadendron giganteum. The sequence goes on along the minus strand of CM021102.1, from coordinate 398,020,129 downwards.
TAGGGAGAGGAGAGATAGAGATAATTAGAGAGGGGAGGGAGGGACAAGTAGGGAGGAGATAGAGGTGTGTGTGTGTGCGAGAGAGAGAGAGAGAGAGAGAGAGAGAGAGAGAGAGAGAGAGAGAGAGAGAGAGAGAGAGAGAGAGAGAGAGAGAGAGACGATTGAGATATAGTGATGGAGGGAGAAGTGGGTAAAGAGAGGGGGAGGGGAGATAAAGATAAATATAGAGGGAAGGAGATGTAGAGAGAGATGATAGATAGAGAGAAGTGGAGAGTGGAGGGATGGTGGGAGAGGAAAGGAGGAGATTGAGGTGAGTGTGTGTGAGAGGGAGAGAGAGTGAGAGGAGAGAAAATGAGGGGACAAAGGAAGGGGGAGAGAGAGAAATATATTAGATAGGAAGGGGGGAGAGATATAGAGTAGAGAGGGAAGGAGAGAGTAAGAGAGAAAGATGGGTGAGGGAGAGAGTGGTAGGTAGTGGAGTGAGAGGTAGGTAGAGAGGGAAGGAGAGAGGGATGGATAGGAGGGAGAGAGGGAAGGAGGGAGAGTGAGATGGAGAGAGTGGTGAGATAGAGAGTAGAGAGGTAAGGAGAGAGAAATAGGTATAGAGGGACAACTAGGTAGAGAGAACTAGAGAGGGAATCTTAGGTCTCTCTCACTCACTCACTCACTCACTCCCTCTCTCTATCTTAGGTCTCTCTTTCTCACACACTCACTCACTCCCTCTATCTCTCTCCCCTCTACCCTAAACCCTAAACCCTTAACCCTTAAACCCTAAACATTAAACCCTCTACCCTCTACCCTTAACCCTCCCTCCCTCTGTCTCTCTCCCACTCCCTCCCTCTGTCTCTCTCTCTCTTTCAAGTCTCTCCATACCACCCCCTCTCCCTCTCTCAGGTCTCTCTCTCACTCACTCAATCCATCTATCTCTCTCCCATCTCCCTCCCACTCTCTCTCTCCCTCTATCTCATGTATCTCCCCCCACCCCCTCCATCTCTCTCGAATCCCTCTATCTTGAGTACTCCCTCTCCCCCGAGTACTCCCTCTCCCTCCCACCTCCTCTCTATCTCTCAAGTCTCTCTCTCTCACTCCTTGTATCTCTCCCATCCCTCTATCTCTCACTCCCTCTCTCTCCTACTCTCTTAGGTATATCCTTCCCACCACCTCTCTCCCACTTTGTCTCCCTCTCCTTCTCTCTCGTGTGTCTCCCTCCCTCTCTCTCACTCTCTCTCTCTGTCTTTGTGGATTAGGGTTTAAGGGTTAAGGGTTGAGAGTTGAGGGATTAAGAGGGTATAGGGGTCGAGGGATTAGGGTTGAAGGGTTGAGGGTTGAGGGATTAAGAGGGTATGGGGGTTGAGGGATTAGGGTTTAAGGGTTAAGGGTTGAGGGATTAAGAGGGTATGGGGGTTGAGGGATTAGGGTTTAAGGGTCTACCTATTTTTCCCTCTATACCTATTTCTCTCTCCCTCCTTGCCTCCTCTCTCTCAATATCTCTACCTTCTTTCCCTCTCTACCTCTCTCTCTCTCTCTCTACCCTTAACCCTAAACCCTAAACACTTAAAACCCTCTATCTCTCTCCCACTCCCTCTCCCCCTCTCTCTCTCTCAATTCTCTCCCTGCTACCCTAAACCCAATACCCTCTTCCATCTACCCTTAGCCTCTACCCTTAAACCCTTAAACCCTCTCTCACTCTCTCCCACTCTGTCTTTCTCCCTCTCTCTCTCTCCCTCTCTCAAATAGCTCCCTCCCACTCTCTCTCTCCCTCGATCTCATGTATCTCTCTCTCTCTCTCACTCCTTGTATCTCTCCCATCCCTCTATCTCTCACTCCCTCTCTCTCCTACTCTCTTAGGTATCTCTTTCCCACCCCCTCTCTCCCACTTTGTCTCCCTCTCCTTCTCTCTCGGGTGTCTCCCTCCCACTCCCTCTCCCTCCCTCTCTCCACTCTCTCTAAATCTGTCTCTATGGATTAGGGTTTAAGGGTTGACGGATTAAGCCTCACTTATGTCGCAATCCCTCTCTATCAGGCCTCAATTACCTCCCACCCCCTCTCTCCCACTTTGAATCCCTCTCTCTGAAGTCTCTCCTTTTCAGAGGAACATATTTGGCGCTCGCCAAATGGGTTTTACCTTGAAACGGTAAAAATAAGGGTTGACCCCGTGATTCAAGCCCACATTCTCCGTGTTTATCTGGTTCAATGCTTTATCCGAGTCAGAAACCCCTTTTTTTTCTGCAGTTGACTTCATATTGTACCAATCTATGCTTGATCCATCACCTTTTTACCACCAATCTGCATGGTAGACAACGAAGAAGATATTTTGAAGTTTCTACATCATTTTACATCATTTTACATTATCTGAGGTAATATATTCATTTTGGTAAATTGAAATGTTTGTCTTTAGTATATTTGTTTGTTTTTGACAATATAAACTAAATTTCCTTAATGATTTTATTAATCATAACAATTGGACTTAGAATTCAACATTGAATTAGATGGGATTTGCATAAAAAAGTTCAATTTTTATGAGTTTGAAGAACAAAAAAAATAAAAAACATGACATTTACTTAACATAAATTTACTTATGAATTCTATTTGCATTGCTTATAGTAGTCCATTTCTAGCATGGCTAGTGGAATTCACTGTATTTCATTCTTTTTCCAACTAATTTGGAAAACTTTTATTTTCATCTAATTTGGAAAACCTCATTGCCAAAGAAATAGTGAATAATGATAAGATATAGCATCACAGACCCTTCTTTGAATCCATATTCTTCATGACTTTGTTGACAATCAAAAAATTGGTTTTGAGAAAAATAAACACAAGAGTCTCTAGTTTTCATTTAGGTGGCAGCAATTTATACCCTAGGTTTGTGATTCTCATTGATTTGCTGTATTGAATGGTTTCCACCCCTCTCTGCATCAATTTTTTTGTAAAATGCATTACTTAATTTTGTTTTATGTGTGTTTGTGGACATGTAGCATTCAAGGTCATGCCGAGGAAATGACCGAAGCCTCCAACACCAGAAGAGCATGCAGTTAAAAATGCAAGGAGAAGAAAATAAAAAAATGTAGCTTGTGAAGCAAAGGAATTGCAACCCATATAGCCACAAACTTATGTGCAATCTAAGAGAGATGTCAAATTGGAAAAACAAAGGGCATGAATGAGGAAAGTTCGTGGAAGGACAAGAATGAATACATAATTTGGGGGCACATCATCAACCATAGGTGAAGCTCAATGCACATCTCCAGTTGAAGACACATTGACAACAACATGTGGTTTTACAGGTACATCGGAAATCACATCTCCAATTGAAGACACACCATCAAAAACATTGTGTTTTGAAAGTACATCAACAAACACATCTCTATTTGAAGGAACTCCACAAGCGACATCTCAAGTTGGAGGTACAACATCATTTACATGTCAATCTCAAGGTATGTCATCAATTGCACCTCCAATTGAAGGTACACGATCTATCCCCGATGTTGTTGACCTTCCCAATATTGACACAAATTTACATTTGAGAACTCCTCCTAGAGTTTTGCATAGAAAACCTACATTTTTGATTGATATTGATTCCAATGTTTTGAAATGGATGCCTAAAAAGATTCCAAAACATACATGTCAAAGATATGCAGAAAGGATATGGAGTTTTTTTTTTGCGAAGCTAAGTGAGGGTGGAAGATGCCAAATATTTGTTGAAATGATGAGGCAACTCAAATTTAGGCCCACCATGAAGGCTCTTGGGCTAAGATTTTTGAATGACTTAAGTGAAAATTCCATTGTAAGGAACTTGATGAGTGCATACGAGAGTGTGGGTTCCACCTCACACATGAAGGATAGTTGTGCCACACGAAGTGTGATGAAAACAACACTGTTAAGCAGTGAAACAAGGAACAAGGTGAACCTTACAAAGGCAAGTAAGTCTTTGAAAATAAGTAGATCATCTCTAATGAGAGCCAAAGGAAGGCACGAAAGAGTGGAGGATCCAAATAGTAATGAGTTATGGGCATTTTCGGGTAGAGTGCCACGGAAAGACACAAGAATTGCTCAAGGCTTGAGATCTTTAATTGTGAATTATTGGAAGGATAACACAAGGAACTCTCCTAATCAAAGAGATGTTGTAAGAAGGAGAATTGGTAGTATAAACCGTGAGCCACATCCAATGCATTATTTGGATACCACTCAAACCTAATTTTTCTCTGATTTTTTACAAAAGTTTCTTGAAATTAAAATATGTCAAAGGTATTTTGATATGCTAAAGCCTTTTTATGTCAAAATAAATCACACACACACTACTTGTTGTAGGGTTCATATTGAGTTTTCTAACCATTATGTTGTTTATCGACATATATGTGTAAATATGCATACTGACAATGTTTTGCAGGAATGTAACATAATGCCTCCACCTAAATCGTCAAGGAAATTTTTGTCTTCCATTTTATGTGAAAGAGAGGATGGTCAATTTTTTTACAAAAAATCATGTTTGGATGGCACATGTGATCATTGTGGTGGCATGCAACATTTGCCAATTTTCCAACACATGGCTAGTACACACACAATTGGAGACAAAATTGTGGAATTTGGAAAATATACGACAATGGCATACAGTCTAAAAGATGGGAAAGAAGCAAAGAAGTGTGAATTGGTTAGTGATAAGATTCCAGTGTATCAGTTTATGGGCATTTTTGTGATCGGGTGGTTTATGATTATGCAATGCATACACACATAGCACAATGGTTGGACTGATAGTTCAATTTATGCAAGGACACATTTCCACTTCATCATATTGTTTCAGTTGTCAACTTCGCTGAGAACTACACACTACAACCACAGAACGAGGTGCAATCATAGTACTACAACTCTGTGCAGGTTTCAATATTTTTACATATAGCATTCATTCATGCAAATGATAGTACAGAGGAAAATAGGAAAGTATTGAGGGAGTATCACTTTTACATTAGTGATGATCGCACACATTCTGCAGAGTTTGTTCAAGGTTGCTTTCATATGTTCTATGCCGATCTTGCTAGCAGGGGCATACCATTTAGTCAACATATCATATGGTCAGATAATTGTACATCACAATTCAAGAACGCCAGAATGTTTTACTGGTTGAGTAGGATGCATAGGATTAGTGGTGTTCAACATATGTGGAACTTCTCAGAGGCCGAGCATGGAAAGGGGGAGCATGATGGAGCAGGTGCATGTATTAAAAGAGCCTTCGCACGAGAAGAGTTAAAGTACACAAACAGTGTAAAGTTGATAGATGCAAGATCAATTGTCCAGTGGTGCAATGGTTCAATGGGTGCAGGTACTGAAGGCAATTCTTTAGTTCGTAGATTTTTTCATTTAGTAGATGATACTAGCATTGCAAAATATGAGGATTGTTGTACACTAATAGGATCGAGCGAGCTACACTCTTTTAGAAGCTCTAATGCAGGTACATGGACTATCCATACAAGGAAGATGGCATGCTTTTGTTATGCATGTACACTTCAATCATGGAATGATTGTGAGTCAACAGAGTGGGTTGATGAATGGTCTGTAAGAAGTCTAACCCCACTTGACACTTATCAGCTCCCGACGGCTCTACAAATCACGGAGATGCAATCATCCATTGACTTTGATCATGTATCAGACCTACTAGAACCAAGTAATATATCTTACTTACAAGTTTTATTATGTTGCTTAGTAAATAAATCTAACAAGATGAACATATCAATGCAGGGCATATTTATGCGGTAATTGTAGATGAAGACAATGAAGAGGGTATAGATTATTTCCTGTGCCGTTGTATCAAGGCCAAAAAGAAATTGGAGTCCCCAGTTATAGACAGAGAAAAAATAGAATATCCTACAGGTTCGGTGGTTGTTACTAGAACATGGCTTCGAAGGTATCCAGTTAAGAATGTTGCAGTTTGGTTGTTTGAGGACTTCGACACGCACCAGAAAATTCTTCAGTATTCGAACCTTGTCATCGCCACCAACGTTCATTTGATCAAATATAAGGGTAAACCTGCGAACAAGAACTTGTGGAAAGTGTGTGAGTCTAACCACGAGGCAATACTCGACACAATAAAGACTAGAGCAGACCCAGATGGTTCCCTGGATTGATTTATAAGTATGCACATTGAATTTGTAAAGCCATGTTATTGATCACTCTTTTGGACCAACACCTTGCAATAAGGCTTTTTCACGATTACTATTTGATGTCATATGCATTTACGACTGTCATTGATCCTTTTCTAATTGTGACTGTAGGTAATACTGAATTTTGTCAAAGTATATAAGAAAAGAACAACATCGGTTGCTGGTGCAAGTGTTTAGTGGTATGAGAAACATCGGTTGCTGGTGCATTTTCTGGTTGTCAAACTTCTCTTTCTTTTCCATCTCATAGATTTATTGGATTGTTATATGCTACATGTTTTATGTTAAGCATCTCAGTGAGAAATCGATGTAACCTAGGTCATCTCTAACATACCTTAGGGTATGACATTCAACAAAACAACTACTATGGTTCAACTGACTTGATCCCTTAAGGGTGCAAAGTGCAAAAGGGAAACAATATTTGATAGGGTATTACTTGTAAATCATGGTGATTACGAAATATATGTCTGAACCTATGAGTTCACGTTGGGCCCCTCTACAATAACCTTTCTCGATTTTCGCTATCTCAGAGGATTTTTCCTATGGTGGTGAATTTTCACTGGATGAAAAAGTTGTGAAATTCAAGTAGTTAAAAGTTACAAAGTGATACAACTTTTGTTTTGCAACTCGTGTGACCAAAGAAACTATTCCAATGCATCTGGGTGGGTACGTTTACACTAGGAATGGTCCTCTTTCACACCTAAACACGCGGAATCGCTTCGAGCTACATTCAACCGGATCGATCCCTTAAGGGGCCAAAGTGAAAATGGCTACGAAATTCAACATGCTATTACTCAGACATTGTGATGCTTAGAAACTTCTCGTCTAAACCTACGAGTTCACGCTGGGCCCCTCTACAATAACCTTTCTCGGTTTTTGCTATCTCAGAGGATTTTTCCTATGGTGGCGAATTTTCACTGGAGGAAAAAGTTGTCAAATGCAAGTAGTTGAAAGTTGCAAAGTGGTGCAACTTTCATTCTACAGCTCGTGTGACCAAACAAATTGTTCCAATGCATATGGGTGGGTACTTTTACGCTAGGAATGGTCCTCTTTCACACCTAAACACGCAGAATCACTCCGAGCTACATTCAACCGGATCGATCCCTTAAGGGGCCAAAGTGAAAATGGCTGCAAAATTCAACATGCTATTACTCGGACACCGTGATGCTTAGAAACTTCTCGTCTAAACCTACGAGTTCACGGTGGGTCCCTCTACAATAACCTTTCTGGGTTTTTGCTATCTCAGAGGCTTTTTCCTATGGTGGCGAATTTTCACTGGAGGAAAAAGTTGTCAAATGCAAGTAGTTGAAAGTTGCAAAGTGGTGCAACTTTCATTCTGCAACTCGTGTGACCAAACAAACTGTTCTAACACATTCGAGTGGGTACGTTTATGCTAGGAATGGTCCTCTTTCACACCTAAACACACGGAATCACTCTGAGCTATGTTCAACCAGATTGATCCCTTAAGGGGCCAAAGTGCAAAACGGCTTCAAAATTCAGCATGCTATTACTCGGACACCGTGATGCTTAGAAACTTCTCGTCTGAACCTATGAGTTCATGTTGGGCCCTTCTACAATAACCTTTCTCGGTTTTTGCTATCTCGGAGGCTTTTTCCTATGGTGGCGAATTTTCACTGGAAGAAAAAGTTGTCAAATGCAAGTAGCTGAAAGTTGCAAAGTGGTACAACTTTCGTTCTGCAGCTCGTGTGACCAAAGAAACTATTCCAATGCATCTGGGTGGGTACTTTTATGCTAGGAATGGTCTTCTTTCATACCTAAACACACGGAATCGCTCTAAGCTATGTTCAACGGGATCGATCCCTTAAGGGGCCAAAGTGCAAAATGGCTGTGAAATTCAGCATGCTATTACTCGGACACCGTGACGCTTAGAGACTTTTCGTCTAAACCTACAAGTTCACGTTGGGTCCCTCTACAATAAAATTTCTCAATTTTTTCTATCTCGGAGGATTTTTCGTATGGTGGCGAATTTTCACTATAGGAAAAAGTTGTCAAATGCAAGTAGTTAAAAGTTGCAAAGTGGTGCAACTTTCGTTCTGCAACTCGTGTGACCAAAAAAACTGTTCCAACACATCCGGGTTGGTATGTTTACGCTAGGAATGGTCCTCCTTCACACCTAAACACGCAGAATCGCTCCGAGCTACGTTCAACCGGATCGATCCCTTAAGGGTCCAAAGTGCAAAATGGCTGCGAAATTCAAAATGCTATTACTCAGACACCGTGATGCTTAGAAACTTCTCATCTGATCCTACAAGATCATGTTGGGCCCATCTACAATAACCTCTCTCGGTTTTCGCTATCTCAAAGGCATTTTCATGTGCTGGCGAATTTTCACTTGGGGAAAAAGTTGTCAAATGCAAGTAGTTGAAAGTTGCAAAGTGGTGCAACTTTCGTTCTACAGCTCGTGTGACCAAACAGACTGTTCCAATGCATCTGGGTGGGTACGTTTACGCTAGGAATGGTCCTCTTTTGCACCTAAACACGCGGAATTGCTCTGAGCTACGTTCAACTGGATCGATCCCTTAAGGGTCCAAAGTGCAAAATGGCTGTGAACTTCAACATGCTATTACTTGGACATCGTGATGCTTAGAAACTTCTCGTTTGATCCTATGGGATCATGTTGGGCCCCTCTACAATAACCTTGCTATGTTTTCGCTATCTCAGAGGCTTTTTCCTATGGTGGTGAATTTTCACTCGAGGAAAAAGTTGTCAAATGCAAGTAGTTGAGGCAGATTATCAAACAATTCACTGCCTTGTCTATGGCTTGTCATGGCATTCCATCACCATCAGACCACTTTTCTTTGAGGCAGTTTTTGAAAAAGTTCAATGGCTTGTCTATGCTATTGCTTACTATTATGCTTTCCTAGATTTTTTCCAAGCATCCATAGCTTGTTCGAAAGCATCTATTTTAGGCTTTTAGCCATAGCAAGAAGGCAATGAACTATTTGATAAAATGCTTTGGTAGACATATATGAAAAATGTCGTAGCATAGACAAGGGAATGAACTATTTGGAAAAATGCCTCAATGAAATGCAGTCTCATGGAATGCCATGACAAGCTAAAGCAATTGGCAGCTGCTCCTAGTTATTAGTTATGCAATGTGAAGTAATTGCATAACTGCTTAGGTTGACTTTGTCAAAAGCTATATTGTAATTGAAATTTTGTCATCTATCAGCATCTAGTTATTCGTTATGCAATGTGAAGTGATGCTTTGAGTTTGAAAGATGTGCAATGCATGAATAAAAACTACAAAAATCTATTTTCTACATTTCATTAGTTAAACTCTTTATTTCATTTTCTCTCTATATCTCTATGCTATGGAAATGCCTTTCGATTTCAAAGGAGATAGTTTTTATCTCTTGTTATACAATTTTTTACGTTTTTTTATCTCTTGTTATAAAATGGAGCAGATATACAATGTTAAAGAAGAGTGAAAGCACAACTAAATTTATCATTTCAAAGCAATTTTTTTGATGCATTTTTTCAAACAGTTCACTGCCTTCTCTATGCTATTGCTTACTATTATGCTTTTGATATATTTTTCGAAGCATCCATAGCTTGTTCAAAATCACTTGTTTTAGGCTTTTAGCCATAGTAACAAGGTAGTGAACTGTTTGAGAAGATTCTTTGGTAGACATGTATGAAAAATGTGGTAACATAGACAAGGCAGGGAACTATTTGAAAAAATATCTCAAAGAAATTTGGTCTCATAGAATGCCATGATAAGAAAATGCAATTGGCAGCTGCTCCTAGTTATTAGTTATGCAATGTGAAGATATTGCATAACTGCTTAGGTTGACTTTGTTCAAACTATATTGTAATTAAATTTTCAGCATCTACTTATTACTTATGCAAAGTGAAGTAATGCTTTGACTTTGAAAGATGTGCAATGCAATGTAATCAATGATATGAATATAAACTACAAAAGTCCATTTTTTACAATTCATTAGTTAAAATATTTATTGTATTTTCTTTCTATATTTCTATATGCTATGTAAATACCTTTCAATTGTATTTAAAAGGCTTAATAGGTCAGTTAGGTGGTATTTGCAAAATCAAGTTGTGAATGAATGGTAATTAAGAGCAAAATTGGCAAATTGCCATCTTAGAAGTCTAACAAAGGGTGGTTATGGTGGTTGATCAGCTCAAGGGGTAGTTGGAAGGTGGTATCAAGATATATTGTTGTAATACCCTGAGTTGAGGGTTGATTTTGTTTAGTTTCTAATAACAAAATATACTTGAAAACGCTGATCACTGGTTTTCTTTGTTTTCCTGAATTTTCTTTGCCTTGCACAGGCCCATACAAGTCTATCATGACTTGAGGCTTTGGATACTTGATTGCATATGTTTTTATACTCTTTGCATCTGTTCTGAAGGTTTAAATCCACCGTTGGTGTGTGTGGGATCAGCAAACTTGGTTACTGCTCTATTTTTTGTGTTAGGGGTTTTGAGGGCAACACCATGACACATTAGCCAATCCACCTACTATTCTGACCCTGTTGCTCGGTGTATTGGCCTGTACCATGATTAGTTTGGTGTATGAATACTTTGGAGGTTGAGAGAATGAATAAACTCAGTGGGGTGTGAAGTTCTAATGTTGTTCAAGGGTGTTTCCACCATGAAAGTAAGGAACTCAAGTATTGAATCTAAGAAATACTAAAAGGAATGGGATTGTGAGTGTCCTTTAAGTTAGGGCAGAGGTATTGTGGGGTGTTTGCACCTTTGGAAGGATTGGGGGAGGTCTAGAGTTATGAGTTTCTTTATAACCCTTGTTTTTGTGAAGGTTTAGGACGGTTTGTGAGTAGAGGAATAGAACAAGTTCTTGGGGCTCTTAAAATGGGAGAATCTTGAGTTTGGTGAGCATCCCTAAGACTGTTTCAAGTTTCCTTGGTTTGGAGGTGAGTTTGTGAGGGGGTTCCTTTGGAAATTAGGCCTAATTGTGAAGCCTAGAGCGAGGGAGGTGTATTGAAAGTTCATGTTGGTCCAAAAGAGTTATGATTGGTTTTGGAATATGTTGTGTAACCCTGAAAAGGGTATCTTAATCCACCTTTAAATGGTCAGGTGTTTTGAAAAGGTTGGGAAAAATTAGGCTTGGACCGGGTTTTGAGTTTGGTGCAGGAGCACCTACACCACATCATCAATTTTTTTTATTTGAATACATCAATAGGGAAATGTTAGTGTCTTTAGGTTTATTTTATCTAATAAGCTTTGAGAGATCAAACATAATGAAAATAAAGGGTGTTTTATGTCTTAGAAGTCAATTAGAAATCATATAAGTTGTAAAATGTTGACAGAGCAACTTTAACGCAAACAAATGTAATTAAGGGACCAACTAATCCCAAGGTTGGTTATGGGCATTGGGGAGAATATGGTTTTTGGAAAATTATTTAAAAATACTTACCAAGGCTCGAATGAGAGAGTGGAAGAAGTTTTGTAATAATTTTACACAATAAACACCACAGTTTTGAGCAATTTTCTAGAAAAATACTGTTTTCTTGATCGTTTTGACTGTTGTATGGGCACATATAAGTTATTCATGGTCTAATAATTTTAGAGGATGTGTCTATATGTTTTCTAATTCATTTATTTTTTATTTTGTGTCTTAACTCTTTGTTTGTAGAGAGAACCAACACAAACAGTGACTGTCCCAGTGTTGCTGAATCAAGGGTTTGAGGGGAAATTTGTGATGTAACAATCAATCCGCCTATTTTTTTCTACTATATCTCAGTGGATTGATTGAAAAAATATTATAATAAGTGTTTCAACTCATTTTGGAATAAGGAGTCATAATTATGTGGTGTTTTTGTGACTGTTCTAAGACTGAACAAGGGTTTTCCAACATGGAAGTGAGGAACCAAAGAGAGGTTTTTGAGAATTAATTCCTATAAGGGTTATGTGAGGGTTTGATGAGTCTGTGCAGAAGTATTTTTAGGTGTTTGGGGCTTTGGAAGTTTAGAGAGAGGTCTGGAGTTGTATGTTTCTTTAAAACCCTTGATTTTGTGAAGGTTTTGGAGGGTTTCTTGGGTTTTGTGAGTTAGAGGCTTTGTAGACACAAACTAATGACAAAATTTGAGGTTTGGCACCATGAACTAAGACTTTCCAAGGCGTTTGGATAGATACCTAAAGTTGGAAGGGTGGTCCCTTTGGAAAAAAAGGGCTAATTGTGAAGCAAAAATTGAAGTAGGTGTGTTGAAAGTCTATGTCGGTCCAAAAGAGAGACCACTGATTCTTTTGTATGTTGTGTAGCCCTGAAAAGGGTATCTCAATCCATCTTGTAATTGTCTAGTGTTTTGGAAAGGTTGGGAGAAATTTGGCTAAAACTGAGTTTTGAGTACTACAAGAATAACCAGTCACAAATGTGAGTTTTGGAAACCTTGATGAATCTGACTTAGGGATTGTTGTCAATTGATTCAATTGTCATTGTATGAGTGTTGATGGTCTTTGTAGGGCCTTGGTGGAGTCTTGTTGTTCATTTGCAAGGTTGAGGGGTTGAGACCCTTGAGGGTGGGTTGATGCCTATTAGGCTAAATCATTATGAAGAAGAGTTCTTGATTGAGAATGGACATTTCCATTGTTGTGAGTCTTCTCCACCTTGGCTCTGCATTAGAGTGCTACAAGGGTGGATTGTTGGGTAAGGTGTTGAATGAAGAGTTTGGTTTCATGGGGCTTTGAGGTTGTGTAGATTGCTCAAAATAGGTTGTATTAATCTTGTTAGGAGCCCCTTGAAGGCAGGTTGTCAGACTGATTGGGTTTGAGCCTCCTTGCCTCTGCATCGGTGAGGCACAAGTAATTGAAGCATTCCAAAGGATACAAACCACCACGAATGGAGCTTACTTATACAATACGCTTTAGATGGGGCTTATTGAGCATTCCATGGTAATTAATTAAGCATTAGATGTAAACGAAATCCATGCCTACAAAATTCAAGCATACAACTTAGATGATACGCATGATAACATCATTCAAGAATGGTAGTAGCAAAATAAGAGTTTCTTTAATCAAAAATCCGAAAGGTTATACAATGATATATATTGATTAAATTATATAAATATATCCCAAAAAAACCATATAGGCTTAGTACAAAGGAGCCATTTCGACAAAATATCACGTATATATATCAATAGTACAAAACATATGTTCCAAAATGCCACATAGGAATACAACAAACAACACTAATACATAGTCATTTCCCTCTAGGGGAAGGAAATAGATCCCGTGCTGCCTTCGAAATTCGGCTGGATGGAGTGATTGTTGCTTGTCTTGTCTTTCGAACATGCCCGCTACTCCTCCTCTCTTCACTCTGGACCTTCAACTGATACAATTAAAAATAAAGATGTTAAAACATAGAAATTGAATTATGGAATGGCATATAACAAAATATAATCACTTACCGCATACATATAGTCATCATGCACATTTAAAGTATCACCATGTCCACGATCTGGAGTGACAACCACCTGTAGCAACCATGAAGATGGAAATTAAACTACATAAAATTATTGTGAAAATTTTCTATAATAGACCATAAAAGAGAAAATATAATGTCAAATCGACTAATCTATTCCATACCTCTCTCAATGGATCAGAACTGGCTATTGCTGTAGCAACTCCATGGTCCATTGTGCCACCAACATCACCAGGGCTATCTCTTGTCAACAGCTGCAAATGAAACAATATCTCAGGTATCATGTTGATATAGGAGAACATAAGGTGACACGATCAAGGAATACTTGAATGCAATGTTTGTGTTTCTCATCAATTTTTTAGATTTGTATATACGCAAAATTATGAAAACTAGCTAACATAGATTTACAACCCTATTAATGAATAAAGGCTACCTGAGTGTACATTGTTTGAGGATATGTATCACGAGGTGTGGAGGAAGAAGGTGCACCAGGAAATTGTTTGAAATCTAAAGCATGTTATGAGACAAACATTCAAATATAACATTCAACTGTTCAAATGCAATAATAATATCGTTAATACTAGTTGCATACCTGTGGACTCATCGTCGAGAATGTATAAGGGTCTATAGGAATAGAGCATCCCTCATGAACAGTGCGACCCTGAAATTTCATCATATCAAAATTCTACTAATTTAGTTAATCTTAAATTTCAAAATATATTTTAATAAACAACATTAAAATAACTTGCTAAATTTTACCTGAGTGTCAATGCCGAATGTATCATTCAGAATATAATCTGTGAAAGCCATCGCCCTTGAAACTGACATAGGCTGTGTAGCTACATCACGAGCACCTTGATAATCGTACGTGCAAACAACACCACAAGCGCCACAATGGTGGGGTGGAGCTCGGGGCCTACACGTCTCCTCCACACCAGGCTCTACTAGAGGACTCGCACACTGCAAAATGGTTTGGGTGAGTGAGACAATTGACTTCATCGTGTCCACCTCTACACTATCCTTAACAATGGAAGGAACAACGACATGCTCCACCATGGGTCTGCCCAAGGCTCTCGATGCCAACTATGGAGTACGTTGTGCAACAGGTCTATCATGTGTGGAGCCCCCACCTCTACCCTGAAAGTCTAAGATGTCAAAATAGTTTGGCATTTTATTGAGGAAAAAATCGCAATAGACTTTCCTCAAAAAGTATTACGACACCTCATGGTTATTGCATGGAGGTTGGTCAAATACCATCCACCACCGCTCCAAAAATTTGTTTCTAATTAAATCATGGTGGCACCAATGGATGGGGAACCTCCTGCATGCATGGGACAAAGGTTCATTGGCTTTTGGGTCTTTAAATAGGGCACACAACTCGACGTTGCTAATTTTTTAGTTTTTTGACATCTGCATATGACAAACCATTAGCATAAAATTGCCTCATCTCGTCTCTCTTAGTTGACCAAAAATTCATTTGCTCACTCATTTCTCCTACATGAGTTAAAATTGACTTCAATGATTCAGCAATCCCTCTCCTATAAGGGTGGGTTTTGGCATGCTCGGTTAATCTTGCAATTAATTGTTGAATGTGTCTTTTATTGTTTTCAATTTGATCTTGAATATTTTCTTGTGTTCCTTGAGGATGCCTATGAATTGATGGAGGGGTTTCGGGTTGTTCTTGTATAGGAGGCTCTTGATGAGGGGGTGATTGTGAATTCTCAATGTTTTGAGGTGGAGATTCATTCCCTAAGAATTAGAACAAAGTTTTATTATAAAAATCTATTTAAAGTTGCATTCCAAATCAAATTCGAAATAAATAGAATAAAAATAAACACCTTTTTGCAATCTTCGACCTCTCTGACATGTTGGCGGAATTCTCGTGGAAAATGGCAAGCTAAGGATGCAAATAATGGAGGAGATTTGGCGAGCGCGAGCTGCAAACCTAAAATCTTCCTTCTCAAGCCGCGAGTTGAAGACAAAATGAGGGTTCCAAACCCGACTTTTGCATTTTATGTCTAGAAATACATTTGGTGCACACCACATTTGGCGTGCACCAAATGTATTGTTAGACATTTGGCGTGCGCCAAATTTTTTTTGACATTTGGCGTGCGCCAAAGGCCTTATTTCGACATATTTTTGATTGTTTTTTCAATTTGGCACCTAAATTGTGTCACAGATTGGTGCACTTACCCACATATGTTGATACTATAGAAAAACATAAATGAATGTATTCCTTACAATAGACCACATGGTCGAGATCAAGATTACATAATGAACCATAACAAGGAACTTCCTAACATGATTCTTTTGAATTTTATCTCTTTCTACCACATCAAGGGTGAGAACATTGTTGGAGCGCGTTCCCACCCTACCATAAAGTGATTCAATTCCTCAAAACTCTTCTTGAAAAAAGAATACCTGATCGAGCACGAGGGAAACTAGCTATGAAAATCTGATTGGAGTAATGGAACTGTGAAGTGACATAACTAAATCTAATGATATCATGAATGCCAAACACAAACAAGGAACACTTTGGAACACACATATCAATCACATAAGACAACAAAACAATTCATCTTCAATGCTATATGGTTAGCATTTACTTTTAATAATCAAGGTACATTCTTAGCATATGTTAAAAATGAATGTATTTCCAACACTATCATCTTATCTATATGCACACAAGCATATGTAAATATAACTAAATTTGAGCTTCACCAATCACGAAGTGTTAAAAACAAAATATAGAGAATTCAACAATATAAGAATATGCAATATTAATTATAAAAGGTATAACTAATGTACGTATGTATATACATATATATAATCATGTACGTGTTTTATACTTATTTATGAGTATACTGTCTTATGTACAAATAATTATCAAGGATTGACTAAGGGAGAGAGTTCCTATTTCTTATTTCATACATGATAATCCATAATGCATGAGAGGAAATAAAATTATAAAATAAAGTAATCATTATAGACTATTGACAACAAATAAGTCAATGCATGCTTATACAAAGGTATATATGAATGGACGTCAATGGAAAACATAATAAATGTGTTCGATATGTTAAACAATTTAGAGTCATAATAAAGCACTTGGGTTTCCCAATAGTTTCCATTAAATCATGATAGTAAATGTTCTTCTATGGTTTTATAATCCAACATCTTTCAATACATATTTTCTAGTATATCTAGTCAACCTGACCATAGCCATAATTCAATATTGATTAAAAATATTTACTTTGCCAATAATATCAATTTAAATATTATAATATCTTGAGGGAACTATTGATAATCTTAATTAACTATAAATATTATAATAATACCCATCTTTGATATGTCGCGTGTACTGATTTTTATCATTTATTTAAATGCAAATATAAATCAGGAGATTTGCATGTTTATGTTAGATGATTACTAAAATTGAAATTGAAACTAGAATTGAAATTGATATTGAAATTGAAATTGAAATTGAAATGTAAATGAAATGATTTTGAATTCATTATTATGAAATTCGGGGATTGTCATTGTTGATGAGAACTTGAGTGCAAGTGAACGCAGGTACAAGTGAACAAGAATGAAGGCGAGAACATTGATCAGGTAGAGTCATTTTAGCCATTAGACATTTATGAGGATGATGGAATCTCACACACACACTTAGTTATTATTTTAATGTATTTTTGTGTTGATTATACTTGCAAATTTTAAATAAGTTTAAAATTTGATTTTCCAAATATATGTGAAAATGGATATGTTTGTTTTGAAATGGAAAGATTGATTGTTTAGTCAAATTGATTAAATTATGTTATTGCATGGAAAGGAAATAAGAATGTAAATATTGTGTTATTGGTTTATTTGTTATTTTCACAAATAATATTTGAAAGTAAAAATAAATGTTTTAAAAGAAATAGATATTTCTATTAAATTTAGTATTTAATGAAAGTGGAAAGATATGTATAAATAATTAAATATATTAAACTAAGTTATTTAAAAACAATAAGAAGAAGCAATACGTTTGCAATGGAAATTAAAATTGGAATTGAAAATAAAATAGTAGTTTACAATTTGAAAACAAATATCTTCTCAATTAATTTTGCATGCAACCAAATAGAGGAACTTGGAGTTCTGGAAATCAAAACAAGATTAGTGGATCTGACTTTATGGTGAACTTCACCATTTGCATAAAAAAAAGAGGGAAAATCCGTTTTTGGGGGAGGTAGGCAAAAAATAGATATTTTGATCTTTATCTTTATTGGATTTACATTATTCTCTCATGTGCCAGTACAACAGAGGAGAGTAAATTTCATTTTTTTTGGAGAGAGCTGGAGAGGAAAACAATTTTTGATTGTATTTCATATTGGATGTTGCTCCTTCTATGCGCGGCTGGAGGAGATATAATTGTTTTTTTTTGTTGTTGTTGTTGTCATATGATAAAGTCTCCAATACACAACCAGAGAGAAGGGAGAGAGGATTATGTAGCACAAAAGAAAAGGAGGAGAGGATGAGGTGCGTCCAAAAGGAGGAAAAAGTAGTTTTTTGTTTAAACTTTATAAAGTTTTAGAAATATGCCTTCCCCAGAGGGAAGTCTCTCTCATGCACATGGAAGGAGGAGAAGGAGGCGCGGCTAGGAGAGGGTAGAGGAGAGAACAATTAGTTCTTTTTTTTTTTTATGTTGTATGTTTCCCATGCATAAATAGAAGAGAGAGGACACAACTAGTTTAGAAGGGAGAAAATAAAACAAAATAAAAGAAGAGAGGGAGTGGAGAGAACAAAAGAGGGGAGCATGGGGAGGAAAAGAGGATCACAAGAACAACAGAGACAAAAGAGAATTTAGAGCAGGAAATTGACAGAAAAAGACACAAAAAAACTCATCTCCAGATTCCGAAAAATTACCAGGTAGAATCAAATGAGCATTATTTAACAAATTCATGATCATAGTATGTTTAATTTGAATCATTTTTTTTTTCTTGTATTTGAAGAATTCAAAATTATCACTGTGTTTTTTTTATTAGAAAGATATTGAACATCTTGAACATAAAATTTATTGAAAAACAATAGATTTCTTTATTATAAAATTTTGTTTTAGTATATAAATGAATATAAACATAAAACAACATGTTTTAGATTTATTCCATGACTTTTAGTGAAGATTATTACCGGAAACAACATGTTTGTAGATTTAGAAAACCTTCAAACGAAAACTATATTTATTATCTGAACAGAAAAAGAATTGGAAATTTTAAAGAAAAGATATCACAGAAAAAAAATTGCTGAATGTTAAGATAAAATAATTTAGTGTATTTAAATATTATAGGAAAGTGAAAGTGAAAATTGTTAAATCTTTAGGAATGATTTAAAATTGTTTACGAAACAGAAGTAAAAATGAGTTGTCAAACTTGTTTTTGAAAAGATTTTTTTTTTTATGGAAATGTGAAAAACATAAATGAAATTAAGTGAATTAAAAAAATATAAATTACTTGGAAATGAAACGAATTAGAATAGGATTATTTTGAAGTAAACATAAATTAAATGAGTAAATGAACCAAAAGAATGTGTGCTCATTTATGCCTGTTTAAATATGTACTTAGATTATACTTGAGATACACCTTCTTTTTTATTATTTTATGAAATGATTTAAATATCAATTTAATGTTATTTATGATTTAAAACGATGAAAATACTACATTTAAACCATTTTTCTTGAAACAGGATTGCAATTAAAGATGTTTGTGAAAGATCATATTTATTTTGAATGGAACCATGCATGCTTGATAAATGAATGCGCATGTCATATGTTTGGAAAGTTACCTTCCGAGACGGGTGCCGAAAATGGGTTTATAGAGAGTGTAGTTTTGCTTTTCCAAAACTGCTTTTATTTGTCGTGCATGACATTTTACTTGGTCAAGTAACTTAAGGACCATTGAAATAGATGGAATGAATGAAATCTCTACCATATCCTAGTATCGAGCTTGCTTGTTTCTTAAATGAATTAGAAAAATGAAAATGCTTGTGGAATTACTAGTTATACTAGGCACACACCAGATTCCATCTTGCTTGTCGATTGCTTTTTGCTAAGCGATTCGTGCAAGGTCGGGTATTCTTTGAATGACTAAGGAATTCCAGGGAAGCGTAAGCTTCGAGGTTGGGCGGAAAAAGCGCCTGGTTCTTGTTCTCGTCTTCATTATTGAAGATATGCAATTGGATTGAAGATCAAATGATGTTATCTTCATTTATGTATTATTGTATTCTTGAAATTATGTAATGTAGAGCTTAAGGCAACATAATACCTAAGACTCGAATTGTAAACTTATATTATAATTAATTTTGTATTATTATCAATGTCGTGTAAGATGACACGTGTATGAATTTAACTGGAAGTATTATGAATCTATTTGTCGACTTTAAGTCGTTGTTTGAAATCGTTTGGATTTTTTGAATTCTAATGAATGAAGTTTTCGACTTTCTTTTGAATATACATGAATTTATTTAAGGAATTGTCGTTGTTTTGAATTGAATACTTTCGCTCTGTACATTTGGTATTAGAGCCAGGTTATGCATTGAAACCTATGAGCTCATTACGCAATAATGCGTAAACCTTATTAGAAGATAAAGGTTGAAAAGTTCTTGTGCCAGAACGGCAAGAGAAAAGAACTTAAGGAAGTGAAAAGGAAGATGTAAGCATTTGTAACTTGTATAAGTTGGGGCTAGTTAGAGATTGGTCCCTGGAATCAGAATTCTTAAACCAACAACTTATGATAAAACCTAGGATTGTGGAAGATTATGCAATCAGGTTATGTAGGAAGGTTAGGAAGAATAACCTGTACATACATGACTCTAAGAAAAAGAGAATGAGTAGGAATGAGATAAAGTGAATTGTAGCAACCTACAATTGTAAAAAGAGTTGGGAACTCTTGGATTAGTGTAAACACTATGAATCTTTATATGCAAAGTCAGCATAGATTAGATTGTTCAAGTAGGATATGAACGAAGGAAGTATCCTCAAGGGTTGGGGAACTCATGACTTAAACTCTTGTGTTAAGATAAAGATCTTGTTAGAAAAGAGTTAGTACCGAGGAATTGAGAAAAGACCAGAACGGTCAAAGGAAACAATCAATGACATGAGCAAGGTTCCTCCAACCAAAACTTAATGAGGTTATTGAAGGTTTTCTTTTTGGAATCAAAAAACTTGTGAATAATGGTTTCAAAAGGAAAAATGAATGTAACATGGCTCTATGTGTCGGGACACTAGAAGTTGCAAGGAAAGCAACACTCTAAGGTGAGAAGTATAGTAATAAAAGAGGTTTGTGAGCATGTATATTCCTCCATTAAAAAGGATATTAGAAGGAAGATGTAGTGTTATTTGTTGCTGATTATTCATTGGATCTCCTACTGAATAATCCAATATGCTGAATCTGTGAGATAAAAAAAAAAAGCAATTAAAAATCTAACTTTGAGAAAAGTGTATTTAAGGTATGCCATGAGGTAAGGGAAGGAAATGAGAAGTCAACAAGAAGGAATGACAAACCCTTTCCAAAGAAGCAAGTAAATTGCAAGAAGTTAAACGTAAGAAGAGCGAAAGTTGCGGAAACACTAAGGGGGGGGGAAGGAAGAGAGTGGATTGACTCAAGCTAAGTACCCCACCCAAAAAAACTTGGTTACGACTTCTTTGCAAGTCATAAGGACAATTAAGTCATACATTTTATGACCACAAAGGAAAAAGGACAAGTGGAAAGGCTAAGAACTATGACCTTTATACCTTATGGTTATCTGATCTAAAGATCAAAGGATATTATTATCAATGTCTTAGAAAAGAATAGGCAGATAACTTGATCATGATAAGGAAGATCATTGTCTATGGATTGACAAGGAAATATATTAGAGACTCATGATTGGAAGAAAGTGTCTCTATACTCCTATATACTTTATATAGAGAATTTAAATAATGATGCTATTTCTATATGAAATATATCCATGTCGTGAAATGACTTGACATTGAAGCTTACTATGCTAAGAAACCTATGGACGAGAAAAAGGTTGGCTATTAATGAGAATGATTAAATCACTTAATCACTACCTTACTCTTGAATGAAACCTTGGGTTAAAGATAACCAAATTGGGACAAGAAGTTCATTCAATAAAGAGAGAGACCTTATGATGAGACTAAAACCTATTAAGTTGGATACGGGATTACTCTTTAACACCTATAAGTAGTAATTAAACTTGAATGAGTTGTACATTGGGTTTTGACTATAGCCTTATAAGTTGAGAAATCTATAAACAATTGGACTAGTCAACAATTAAGGATTCCATCCTAGAATTGGAAGGGAATGTTGGGTTTAAGATTTTCCCATACGATTGAATATCATTGGAAATAATGAAACTCTATAAGGATAGAAGCATAGGAGAGATGCATAGTAAGTTAAAGGAAGTCATATTATTGACAAGACTCTACTTTAAGTAGCTCTTATATTAAAAGAGAAACACTTTCAAAAGGAAGCATCTATTGTCATGACAAAACATCATAGAATTTTCACTTAGCAAGAAATGCTGAAAATCTTACAGAGAAGAACATCAGAATTGTTACTTGTGCTCAAAATGGATATATTGAAGTTGAGACTCTCCTATATAATTAAGAAATCATGGAGTTAAATACTCATGCTTGATGATTAGATATGCAATTAAATTTGTTATTTTCTAGAGATCAACCTGATTGAACGAGGATTAATAATAAAAAAATAGTACCAGATTAAATCAAGAAAATTAGATTGAGTTAAAAGATGAATGGCATATTTGAAAATAATCCAAGGACAAAAGAAAATCCACGGTATGGATGTACTAAGATAAATGGGAATTATCTCCGTAAAACCTATAACCATTTACATGAAGATTAATAATGGCGTAAGATCAAAATAGGTTATCACTTAGTCAAAGGATATACTATTGTTGGATATAAAAGAACCTATGTGTCCAAAATTTGAAAGATTCGAGAATGGAACGAGGAAAATAATGTTAGAGTTAAAACGTCAGATTGACAAAGGGAATTGTCGGATAAGGATCCACTATTATCTGGAAGAAGATAGAGAAAGAAGCTACACGAAATGTAGCAAGGTAATATCTAGCATGCCAAGAAATGAAGACCATAAGTCATCATTGCTAGGACATGTAACTCTCTTGATATTCTAGAATGAAAAAGGTAGAACACAAGACAAATTGATCTGTTGATGTTAGTAGAATTAACATAATGTTATGGTGGATAGATTCATCCAAGAAACCAACAGTTTTTGGAAACTCGACTCATAGGATTTTGATCCTAAATAATATACTGTGGGTAAGTAGTTGCTTAGTAAACCTGAAAGGTTATTTCAGTTTAGAAAATAATGATAGGGTTGAGTAAACCAAAATCATACCATGAGACATTCATTTGAATAAATGTGCACTATATTATTTTAGTCAGATAAGTAAATGGTGGACTAAATCTTGAATGAATTCTAAACTCTAAAATTGAAGTTTGGACCATTATATGGAAAGAAAGGAACTCTATTAAAGTTGAAAAAGGCTTGGATATAATCATAGACTTGATAAAATGTCAAAAAGGAATAATAGAATGAAGTGATCGATGAAACTTAATTGATAACAAAGCTTAAGTGTGGAGCAGTATCAAAATTGACATGTGTCTAGGAGCAAGGTTATGCTCGAGATAGACAAGTAATTAAGGGAAAGTACTATATGGTAAGGATAATGAATGTGTAAGTGGCAGATGGACTCAGATTATGAGTTGTCTAAAAGTGTAAATATAAATGAAAAGGATTGGACCCACGATGTAGTGTATAATACATCAAAATTCCTCTTCCATTTGGATTATACTAAGGATAAATTCATGGACCAATGAATTTCATTCACTAAGTATAGTTATTATTATATATTAGATGTATTTATGGAATAATGCTCTCTGGGAGAGTAAGTATGTGTGAAGCATACGAGATTTCCCTATGTGATAGTAAGGACACTTGAAGCAAGGTCTAGAAAGGACAAGATTACTGTATAGGATGAATGTTATGTAAATCTTACGTATTTTGGGAAATCATCAAAGTTGGCTCAGAGATTTGTGGGACCCTTTGATGTACTGGAAGTCATGAATCCATTTGCTTATAGACTAGCATTATCAGGAATAGTACTTAGTACAAGGTCCAGTGGGACCAGTATACTGAGGATAGTGCTACATGGGAGTATTTTGTGACGATGGACCGTCATTTTCCTCATTTGTTTTCTTAGAGTAGTATTTTCTTAATGCATGAGATACTTGATACTCTGATTTTTTATTCATATGTTGTGAACTTGGTTAGCATGGATGCTACTATGAATTTCTTATGCTTATGTTTTGAGAACTATGATTTTAGTATGATTGAGATACTGTGTTTTACTGATTGAGATATTATGCTTATTGATTGAATAATAATACATCGAGATGATGTCTCTTCCAAGAGGGGAAGGATGTCACATATTGATTTTTATCAATTATTTAAATGCAAATATAAATCAGAAGATTTGCATGTTTATGTTAGATGATTACTAAAATTGAAATTGAAACTAGAATTGAAAGTGAGATTGAAATTGAAATGCAAATGAAATGATTTTGAATTCATTATTATGAAATTCGGGGATTGTCATTGTTGATGAGAACTTGAGTGCAAGTGAACGCAGGAATAGGTGAATGAGAATGAAGGCGAGAACATTGATCAGGTAGAGTCATTTTAGCCATTAGACATTTATGAGGATGATGGAATCTCACACACACACTTAGTTATTATTTTAATGTATTTTTGTGTTGATTATACTTGCAAATTTTAAATAAGTTTAAAATTTGATTGCCCAAATATATGTGAAAATGGATATGTTTGTTTTGAAATGGAAAGATTGATTGTTTAGTCAATTTGATTAAATTATGTTATTGCGTGGAAAAAAAATAAGAATGTAAATATTGTGTTATTGGTTTATTTGTTATTTTCACAAATAGTATTTGAAAGTAAAAATAAATGTTTTAAAATAAATAGATATTTCTATTAAATTTAGTATTTAATGAAAGTGGAAAGATATGTATAAATAATTAAATATATTAAATTAAGTTATTTAAAAATAATAAGAAGAAGCAATACGTTTGCAATGGAAATTAAAATTGGAATTGAAAATAAAACAACAGTTTACAATTTGAAAACAAATATTTTCTCAATTAATTTTGCATGCAATCAAATAGAGGAACTTGGAGCTCTGGAAATCAAAACAATATTAGTGGATCTAACTTTATGGTGAACTTCACCATTTGCATAAAAAAAAGAGGGAAAATCCGTTTTTGGGGGAGGTAGGCAAAAAACAGATATTTTGATCTTTATCTTTATTGGATTCACATTATTCTCTCATGCGCCAGTACAACAGAGGAGAGTAAAATTCATTTTTTTTGGAGAGAGCTGGAGAGGAAAACAGTTTTTGATTGTATTTCATATTGGATGTTGCTCCTTCTATGCGCGGTTGGAGGAGATAGATTTTTTTATTTTTTTTGTTGTCATATGCTAAAGTCTCCAATACACAGCCAAAGAGAAGGGAGAGAGGAGTATGCAACACAAAAGAAAAGGAGGAGAGGATGAGGTGCGACCAGAAGGAGGAAAAAGTAGTTTTTTGTTTAAACTTTATAAAGTTTTAGAAATCTGCCATCCCCACAGAGAGAAATCTCTCTCATGCACGTGGAAGGAGGAGAAGGAGGTGCGGCTAGGAGAGGGTAGAGGAGAGAACAATTAGTTCTTTTTTTTTTTATGCTGTATGTTTCCCATGCACAAATAGAAGAGAGAGGACACAACTAGTTTAGAAGGGGGAAAATAAAACAAAATAAAAGAAGAGAGGGAGTGGAGAGAACAAAAGAGGGGTGGAGCATGGGGAGGAAAAGAGGATCACAAGAACAACAGAGACAAAAGAGAATTTAGAGCAAGAAATTGACAGAAAAAGACACAAACAAACTCATCTCCAGATTCCGGAATATTACAAGGTAGAATTAAATGAGCATTATTTAACAAATTCATGATCATAGTATGTTTAATTTGAATCATTTTCTTTTGTTTCTTGTATTTGAAGAATTGAAAATTATGACTATGTTTTTTTTATCAGAAAGATATTGAACATCTTGAACATAAAATTTATTGAAAAACAATAGATTTCTTTATTATAAAATTATGTTTTAGTATATAAATGAATATAAATAGAAAACAACATGTTTTAGATTTATTCCATGACATTTAGTGAAGATTATTACCAGAAACAACATGTTTGTAGATTTAGAAAACCTTCAAACGAAAACTATATTTATTATCCGAACAGACAAAGAATTTGAAATTTCAAAGAAAATATATCACTGAATAAAAATTGTTGAATATTTTTTTTTTTTGAGAATGTTAATATAAAATAATTTAATGTATTTAAATATTATAGGAAAGTGAAAGTGAAAATTGTTAAATCTTTACGAATGATCTAAAATTGTTTACGAAACAAAAGTAAAAATGAGTTGTCAAACTTGTTTTTGAAAAGATATTATTTTTTTATGGAATTGTGAAAAACAAAAAAGAAATTAAGTGAATTAAAAAAATATAAATTACTTGGAAATGAAACAAATTAGAATAGGATTATTTCGAAGTAAACATAAATTAAATGAGTAAATGAACCGAAAGAATGTGTGCTCATTTATGCCTGTTTAAATATGTACTTAGATTACATACTTGAGATACACCTTCTTTTTTATTATTTTATTAAATGATTTAAATATCAATTTAATGTTATTTATGATTTAAAACGTTGAAAATACTGCATTAAAACAATTTTGCTTGAAACAAGATTGCAATTAAAGATGTTTGTGAAAGATCATATTTATTTTGAATGGAACCATGCATGCTTGATAAATGAATGCGCATGTCATATGTTTGGAAAGTTACCTTCTGAGACGGGTGCCAAATATGGGTTTATAGAGAGTGTAGTTTTGCTTTTTCAAAACTGTTTTTATTTGTCGTGCATGACATTTTACTTGGCCAAGTAATTTAAGGACCATTGAAATAGATGGAATGAATGAACTCTCTACCATATCCTAGTATCGAGCTTTCTTGTTTCTTAAATGAATTAGAAAAATGAAAATACTTGTGGAATTACTAGTTATACTAGACACGCACCAGATTCCATCTTGCTTGTCGACTGCTTTTTGCTAAGTGATTCATGCAGGGTCGGATATTCTTTGAATGACTAAGGAATTCTGGGGAAGCGTAAGCTTCAGATTGGGGAGAAAAAGCGCCTGATTCTTGTTCTCGTCTTCATTATTGAAGATATGCTATTGGATTGAAGATCAAAGGATGTTATCTTCATTTATGTATTATTGTATTCTTTAAATTATGTAATGTAGAGCTTAAGATGACGGAATGCCTAAGACTCGAATTGTAAACTTATATTACAATTACTTTTGTATTATTATCAATGTCGTGTAAGATGGCACGTGTATGGATTTAACTGGAAGTATTATGAATCTATTTGTCGACTTTAAGTCGTTGTTTGAAATTGTTTGGATTTTTTGAAGTCTAATGAATGAAGTTTTCGACTTTATTTTGAATATAAATGAATTTATTTAAGGAATTGTCGTTGTTTTGAATTGAAGACTTTCGCTCTTTACATGATATTGCATAACTATTCACTATAAAACAATTAACATATCCATCTCACTAAATATATAGTTAAAGGATGTCATAATTATTTTGAACAATGATATATCGTACATTTCAAAAATTCTTCATATTATAATTAACTAGCTTAACAAGTATAATTGTTTACAAGAAAACCCACCATAATCTAATACCTCTTTATTACCAATACATAATCCATTGACTAAATTGTACTTTATCAGTGAAATGTTTACAATACTCGAAATACTAATACTTATAACTAAATTCATTCTAATAAAGGAGGTTCTAACTAGGGTTAATGATACATCGATAATACACATAACAACAATAAAAGAATATAAGAAGAATTAACTATAGTACAATAATTCTATGTCATGATATAATAATAAAACAAGTATAGATGTTCATATACACAAACTATGGGTTGTCTATCTCTGGATATAGTAAAATACTTATTTTTAATCACATAAAAAAGACACAACAAATCTGAGTATTTGATCTACTTGGAAAAAGCATAGTCAACATTAGAATCATGCTAGAGATGGAACATACAAATGGAAAAAAATTTGTATATTAATCAATTTTGAGCTTTTAAATAAGATATGTAGACTAACACATCTACCTCATCGATGTAAGCAAAATTTTTCAATCCCCTCCAAAATTTAAGTCATATGAGACAATCATTAAATGCTAACATGATTTGATATTATGTAATAGGTGGTGATTTTGTAGTGTATCAAATTATGTAATATTGTGTTGACTTTTTTGCATAGTATCAAATCAATCTTCATTGACTCATATTATGTTATTATGTTCAAATCGAAATGATCTATGTTCAACTAGATGATGAAATCCAACTTTTATAACTAAGTTTAGATTCAAAGCATGTGCGTATACAGTCATTGTGTTGGTGCAGCAAAGCTGCCATGCACCAAAATCAGAACCTATGGAGCAGCGTATGTGCATCTATCAAGGCATAAAGGTTGCATGTGCCTAGACAAATATGCATGCAAAATGCAGACGCACAGGTAAGGCAGATGAACTGTTTGACAAAATGACTCAAAGCGATGTCACAATGAGGATTTCTTGTGTTCTCAAACCTGTATAGGATCAAAGAAACTACAACAAATATATTTAAGGTACATACCTATGCTCGATTGAAAGAGAATACAATAATTTTATTTGAGTTGTAGAGGGACTAGCTACCTGGTCAAAATCAAACATAATGAGTTCTTATTGCAATATAGTGCATATATAAAGACATTCCTCAATAAACACTTAACCAAAGAAAACCCAAATATTTGTAGACCAAAAAAATATGGTCGAAAGCAGTTAACAATCTGAAGGGTAGTCAAATCTTTTATCTGCATTCTAGTAAAGATCGTGAAAATGGAGTTGATGTCGTTCTATAAAGCAATAATAGGCCTTCAATACCTGCGAGGGTGTGTGGGAATATCAGTATACCTGCAATATCTTCATAACTGATCTGAAAGAAACCAACTTAAACAGCTCATTATGTTTCCTCCTTTTGATCTTGCAATCTTTCTGCTCTCATCTTTATTTATTTATTTAAGTGTTTGAAATTGCAACTTTATAATTAAACAATTATTTATTTCCAAAGGGTTTTAACCCTCTTGATTATCAAAAATAGTATTTGTTGATAAATATTAATGACTTAGAGTTAAATAGATATTCATATAAAGAGGGTTGTGACATATTATTATTGTTATTGCAAACTGTTAACAACTAGTAATTATTGGAGAGTTGATTTTTTCCATAATTTGAAAGGGGGGTTATTTTTATTTTGCAATAAATTACAAAATGGGTCTTTTGTTTTGTTTTGTGATAACTTGCAAACAAGGGGGGGGGTCATTCTTTAGATAATGGGGTTTTTTCATTTTCTGTTTTTGTCATTTTATTAAGGTTTGAAAGACATATGTCTTCATTGTCACCTCAAGAAAAGAAAATGTAAGAACTCATAAACAACAAATAAGTTTATAGATGCACTCATATAAAGTGCCACAAAAACTAAATGTGTTCCTTAGGGAGCGAATTTGGGAAATTTATACTTACACTGAATTATAAAGTGTATTGGGGGTTTTGTAGAGCCTTGATTTGACATTACAGTTATGGATCCTTGTGATTCTTGCCACATGGTGTGTGTTGCCTTCATTTTCCATCACAACAATAGATTCTCATGATTTTCACCTCATTCATGTGTGCCTTGATGCACACCCTTTTTCAATTTCTTGTACATCTTTTGGACCTCATAGATCTTGGTCTACATTCCTTGCACAATTTTGTGCCCGATTTTAGTTGGTGTGCTCATTCTCTTAGCATTAAAGGGGGATTATGATAGTGTTATGCTAATGCTTCTTTCAATGAAGCAGTGGAGGAATCTTCTTTTGAGAGGTCTCATGAATCTTCTATCTTGATCTCTCATATGTGGGATTATTTTAGTGGATCATATTTTGAGATTCTAGTACTCCTAATCATAGTACTATTTGTATTTTCAACTTCATCTAGAGTTTAATTACCTTTGTGTATTCATGGTTGAGTAGTGTTCATATGTTCACTCATGCAATATTTTGTATCTCTCATTATGATCTACATTTCTTGAAGGTTGGTTGAATCTAGAAAACACAAGTTCATCTTCGACAGAGTTTACAACTTCTACATGCTTCAAGAGTTCTTCATCATTAAGTTCCTATCATCAAGGGACATCTTTTTAGATCTTAAATCCTTCTATTTCTTTTTGTTGCAGAGGAGTTTTTTTTCCATTGGATTTTCTCAATTTTCTCCATTTGTGAGAGAATGCATTATACATGGGTACCTAATATGGCCTCGTAGCCGAGACCCATTTCTATCTATTTACACTTTTGTGATATCCCCAATTATCACTTAAGCGGAGGAGGAGGAGGAGGAGGAGGAGGAGGGTAGGGAGAGCGGGGGTTGTTAGAGTGAATAATTTATCTATTCACTCTAAAGTGTACTTAGGTTGATGAGGTTAGGCAAAATCTTGTCTAACTGAATGTGCAACCTTTTAGGCCTCTAAAGGTTATCAAGTTATTTGGTAAACCTCATGTACTACCTTTTTTAAGTTGGAAGACTTTCCATCTCACTTGAGAAGTCACTCAAAACTTTCCACTTTCAATCTTACTTCTAAGATTTGTGGGTCCGCTTCGTCCAAGGGTTGTTGCGTACAGTTTTCATCTTCCACGGGATGTTTCCCACTTTAAAATGAACAGAATTTCCTGGATGTTTCCCGCTTGTTCCTATTACGCGTGCTTCCCACTCCCATCTTTCAACGAAATTTCGTCATATATCCATGGAATCTGTGCACGCCCCCACACATTATCCGTGGAGTATTTGTGCGCCTCACATTACTTATACTAGTATTGCTCGCTGTCTGTAATTCTCTTGTATTCTTTCTAACAGTTCATCTTCAAGTTGATCCCATGCCATGGCAAGGGCAAATGCCTTTGAGGAAATTCTGCCGCCGTCTACATCTGCATCGTCTTCAATTCCAACAAAAAGCGTGCACTACGATGTATTCATAAACCATCGTGGCCCTGACACCAAGCAAACGCTGGCCGCCTCTATCTACCGTGCCCTCAAGCTCATGGGACTTGAAGTTTTCTTAGATGAATCAGAGCTTCAACTCGGCGATTCCATACCGTCTGAAATTCAAGAGGCCATGGATTCTTCTTTCCTGCATATTGCTATATTTTCACCCAGATATGCAGAATCCCCTTGGTGTTTGGCCGAGCTATCGTTTATGCTCAAAACTGGCAAGCCAATTGTTCCTGTGTTCTACAAAGTTGATCCCAGTGATATCCATTGGATTTGTAAAGGAAAAGGAATCTTTGCTAAAGCACTTTCCGAGCATGAAGCCAAGGCCAGATATCCCTCACAAATTCTTGAAGATTGGAAAGTGGCGCTGGAAAGGGTTTCATATGCTAAAGGTCACATAGTCAGGAATGAGGAGTAAGTATCGAGTACCCTGTTCATTTTATCACATGTTATGAAATATTATATCTCAGAATACAACATAGTTGTTAGTACAATGGAATCTCTTCTCTTTTTAACATACATTGAAAAATATTTATTATCATCGAAATCTGATTTAAAGTTTTCTTCTCGGTTTACTCTTCGTTATTTTTCATGAGCTCTTTTAGACTTGTAAAGCAATAAACAAATAAATGGTTTCTCTTTTATTTAATTAAAATAATTGAAATTAAAGGTGAGATTAAGTTAATTGAATGTAATAATTAGTTTTGATAATTAATTATGGAGAAATGGTGTCAATTTATTTTTCTAATCATCAAATTTTTGGACTTAATAGAACTTGTTATGACAATTAGTTAGAACTCAGAAAATTGAATGCTCTATTGATTGCGTTAGTCCCATGACCATGAAATTAGTCTTCATGATTGTGGAATTGTTCTAGCACATGAATCTATTTTGATGCTTGCATATTTGTTTTTGAGACTGTGAACTTCTAAAAGTTGTTCACTTTGATTTCTTGTTATCTAAATCTAAGGAAGGAATTGACAATCTTTGTAAACACCTTTGGGAAGTCTATTGATTTGTAATGGTTATGTTCTCCTTAGTAAAAAATATAGATATAATGATTTACTGGGATTAATCAAGGGTGAAAGACAACTTTCAATCATGTAATAGACCTAGAATAACATATGTTGATGTAAATGCTTTGAAAGTGTTGCTAGAATGGACTCATTAATGCTCTTGATTATTCTATTGATGATCTATAAGCGTTGTTTATTTTTTAGTTGATTTCAAAATGAATGAGTCATTGTCCTTAAAACACAATATAACACATAAATCCACAGAGAATTTGTTGGCTCACATGGATCAAGTTCTTTGAGGTTAAACCCCTTTGTAGGCCTATTCAATGGTATTGAATAATACCAAGGGCATCATATGTAAATATATAGACAACTTTAGACGGTGATGCAAATTTAGATTCATTTTTAATCTACCAAATCAAATTCTACTCTAATGATTTTGCTTTTGTCTCCTATGACATGAAATTAAATGTGCAATGAGTGTCCTTAAAAACCATGACTAAGAACATGTCACACAAATGTGTGCTAAGTTTGTTTGAAATGATTAGTGGAAAGGGGTAAGAAATTTAGAAATTGAATTTGAATGTTTGAAGGTAAGAATTTAGATCCATGTAGCTTATGCTGGACTTAGGCCAATCCCATGAACGACAAACTTGATCTATAAGGATAAATGAATGGGCATAGAATGAGCGAATAAATATCTAGGAGTGAGTACACATGTGGGTGCTATAGGAACATGCAATGGTAAACATGAGCAAAAATAATGCAAGTGTGCCACTTGCAATGTCATTACATTAGATCTTTCTTGTCAAGATGAGTACAAAACTAACTACAAAATAACACGACTAATACTAATTTCACCATTATGAATATATAGTTATTTTTCGAAATTAATATTTAAATCCTTATTTTCTTCTATAACTTATGAAATAATTTTATCCTTAAAATAAGAATTTAAAATATTTCTTTAAAATTATTTTGATCTTGTAAAGCCTCTCCTTTCCTTAAGATATGATAAAGGGTGTTAAACATTTCTTGTAATAAAACATGCCATTATTTTTATTTTTAACCACATTCTTTCACTTTATATGAACAATTTATATTTGTCTATCAATTAAAAATATGTTAAATAAGTTATATTAACTTACGATATGTCTTTAGAGAAAACTAATTTGGGTGAGTTTTTTCAAAAATGCACTTCTGTGTAGTGACAAAGAAGTGTTGAATACTATTGTAAATTATGTATTGAAGTGCTCCAAAAAGACTCCATTTGTGGTGGCCAAACATCCTGTGGGTCTTGATGAAATCTTACGAGACTTTGAAAGAAATGTATTGAAATCTTCTGCAAATGTAAAAATTGTGGGGATCACAGGTATGGGTGGGTGTGGAAAAACGACATTGGCAAAAGAATACTACAACAAGATGATACAATCCTTCTATAGATGTAGTTTTATTTGTGATGTACGAGATACACCAGCTAAAAATTTGTATGAAAAGCAGAAAAAAATGTTCCAAGACCTTGGTGGCTTGAAAGATACATCATTTGATAGTGTAGAAGAAGGAAAAGCGATCCTAGCAGAGTATTTGAGATTTGTTCAAGTATTTATTATCTTGGATGATGTAGATCATCTAGATCAATTAGATTCCCTCTTGCCAATAAAAGACAGTCTTACACATAATAGTGTGATTGTGGTTACAAGTCGAAATTATGGAATTCTTACATCATGGGGAATCCCTTCTAATTCTATTTATAAAATAAAAGAATTAAATCCTAAACATGCCATGGAACTATTTTGCTGGCATGCTTTCCAACAACCTTCCCCAATAGATGAATTTGAATATCTTGTTGAAAAGTTTTTAGTAGCCTGCAAGGGATTGCCATTATCCATTAAGGTATTAGGAGGACTTGTGCGTGGAAAGCCCAAGGAATACTGGAATGGTCAATTAGAGAAGGTATCCAGATCATTGCACAAAGACATCAAAAACTTACTTATAGTGAGCTTTGATGCACTAGATGAGGAAGAAAAGGAGATGTTTTTAGATATATCTTGTTTCTTTATAGGAACAGAAAGATATTCGGCCATCACAGTATGGGAGGAGTCTGGATGGAGCGGAGCGGGTAGTTTGGGAACACTTATTGATAAGTGTTTGGTTGAGGTAGATGGGGAAAACCACTTGAGAATGCATGATCTGCTGAGAGACTTGGGAAAGGAAATTTCAAAGACATGGTCACCGTATCGCCTTTGGTCACCACAGCAAATTACCCACATTATTGAGAAACAGGGGAAGGTGAGTTTAATATCATTTTTTTTATACTATCCAATATTTCAATAAGCAATGCTCGTACACTAATTGTTTTGTGGGTTTGCTGAATTTTTTATTTTTCCATTTAGGAGAGCGTGCTGATTCGGGGAATTAAAGCCCAAACAGACGAATTTTGTGAAGAGTTCATGGAGCTTGTCAGAGAATCAGGTAGAGGAATTAAGAGGAAGCGGGGTTTAAAAATCCTGGACGTTGAAAACAATCATTTTACAGAAGAATTAGCAACACTATCAGAAGGCTTTGTCTCGCTGCGATGGGTCAACTTTCCGCATACAGTTCTTCCGTCATGGATTTCGTTGAAGAAGTTGAGAGTTTTAGAGCTTCACGAGGCTTCTAAATTAGAAGAACCTTGGAGCGAGACTGCCGATGTAAGTATCTTTCTTCTCTTTACTGTTATTTATGCAACCATACTACAGTTTTTGAACGTTCTTGCCTAATTAAAAAGGAAAGTGGCTGCAGCCTCCTGTACAGTTGAGAGTGCTGAAAATCATTCATGGTTAAAACTTGAAGACATTTCCAAGGTCAATAGGATTTCTAAAGCATTTGCAAAAGATATCCTTTGATGGCAAAGGAGCTCCTATCGAAGGTCTGCCAGATGAGTTTTGCCATCTCCAATCGCTGGAGCGCCTCCAGTTAGTGGGATGTGATAAGCTAAAATCTCTGCCTAGGAGGTTTAGCGATTTGACAAATCTGCACTATCTATATCTGAGAAAATGCAGTGGGATCGAAGTTCTACCTGAACAGTTTGACCGCCTCCAATCGCTGGAGCGCCTCGAGATAAGGGAATGTCATAAGCTAAAATCGCTGCCTAGCGGATTCGGTAATTTGACGAATCTGCGGCGTCTAGAGATACAGGAATGCAGTGGGTTGATGATCCCGACAGAAAAACTTGCGCAGCTTGCTACCCTTGATTATCTGTCAATTTACCGTTGCCCTGGGCTCACAGAATGGGTTATCCAGTCGGGGTGCTTTTCTTCTTCATTCTCCAACCTCAGTTCTATTGACGTAGGTGATTGTCCTGTGTCCAAGATATCAATCTCTCCTCGATGTTGCCCCATTCTGAATTCGCTATGGCTTACCGACTGTCACGACTTAGTAGAGATCGATAGCTGGCCAATGTCAGTCAAGTTCGTAAGTTTGATCAGATGCTGGAAGCTGGAAAGCATAAGATTTATTTGTGGTCTGATAAAGCTACAGGGTCTGTATATATGGAAGTGTGATGAGCTTAGGAAAATAGAAGGATTAGAAAATTGCAGGTCGTTGGAGACATTGCAAGCACATACTTGGAGGAAGGTGCCTCTCATACAAAGTCTGAAGGGTATGGAGAGTTTGAGGTGGGTAAACCTCACAGCAGCATGTCACATATCAGCATTTGAAGCTTGCCTTCAAACAATAAATAGAGAGGTAATAATATATTTTAGATAATTGAGCTTATTATAATGTAATAAGTGTTTAGTGGTTGCTTATGTTAGTATATTTTGTGGCAGAAATGGCCATCCGGATGTATAATATGTGGAAGAACAGCGCCTGGCATGGAGGCGATTGTGAAGTCTTTTACCTTTCCTGGTCTCACTTCGGTTGACTCGTTTGTATGGGACCCAGATAGCTTTGGGTATGTCTTTTCGAAGGAGCTTTCTTCCAACGAGGGAGCAATGGTATGCCTTGTTATAAATCCCGCTTCCGATGATATCACTGTACAGGTGAGTGCTGTTCAACTAGGAATTGCTGAGACGTATGTGGAAAAAGGAAAATGCGTATACATAGGTGTTTTCACACAATCTAACCTCGTGCGAAGGGAAATTCCATTCTGGATATCGGATGGATTTCCAGGTCCGTCAGATTGTGTAGAGATGGGAGTGTTGACGATGGGCGAGGAAAAGAGAGTTGTGGATGGTTTTTTTGAATTATTGCAACGTTTGGGAAAATAGGTGAAATAGGTGATATTTGTGAGGGACAATAATAATACAATTATACATTTGATTAATTATAAAGTAAGGATAAATTAGATTTTAAATATTATAGATTATATTGTATGTAATTAAGTTTATATGGAAATATAGATGTAATATTTTTGAAGTAATATTTTTTCATCATGAAAATGGTCGATTTTTTAAGAAGATTGAGTTTTCTATTAACAATAATACTTGAGAATATTTATACATTCATGAATTTAATTTGAACTTGTCTAATGATATAAAAATTGCATTTCTTAAACATGGTAAGTAGTATTTTCTTTTATTTCACTTTATCATATCTACAAAGTTTTATTTAAAACATCATGTTTTAATCCTCTTATAACATCTTATTTAGAAGTCTTTGATTTAATACTTAACTTCTTCATTTTAAATTGTTATAATTGTGCTTAATAAAGAAGCAAGCTATGTGAAAGGAAATATGTTTAAAAAAATTTCTCTTACAAATATAATATTTTTCCATGAAGGTGTCTCATTTCAACAATCTTTCTTTTGCTCTAATATTAATTTTAAATTTAATCTTCTTATAATACACTATTATTGTTGCTATTGTAGTACCGTACATTATGTTGTCAAGATGATGAGTGTGTGTAGAAGTTTAAATAAGAGTTTTGAGGCAATACTTCTAAAGGGAAGATATTAATTGATCATTTGATCAATATTGATGGGAATGAAGGGTGTAAGAGGAGAGATGATCCATTGTTTGTGTTGGTGTATATTTGTCGACTTTACACCTAGTTTACTTAAATCTAGTTAGGTGTCCTTGTTAGCTGAACCTAATTGAGTTCACACCTTAATCTATTATGAAGTTTTTACAACTTTGTGCTTGTTTTCTATCTTTTTTATCCTAAAATTCTAATATGGTATCAGAACATAGGAGGAGAAATGATGAGCCATAACTGTTGTATTTTGTTTCATTCTTCCTGCTAACAATCTGCAGAAAGATCAAAGGTTTGAACCCCGATTGGAGGAAGTGAGATAGAGTTTCCAATTTGTAATTTGCTGGAGTTCTACGATTTGTTGGTGTCGACTCTCATTGATTCTTTCGGACTAGCTGATCATCTTCATTCTTGTTCTGGAAACAAAGGCGACCTGTATATGTGGATGCTTATTGTGATTGTGAAAAACAGAGGCAAGCGAGTGAGGATAATTTGATGCGCTATTCTCTGCCTTTAAGCCTTTGATTGGCGACATTCATTTGGATGCCACACATACACAGAGAGTCTCAATTGACTTCTGAACACCTACATGCTAGCAATGCCTTGTAACAGTCTGTGCCATTATTCTTTGGAGGCGTGAATCTCTAATCAACCAGGAGGTGTGAATTAAGAGTAAATTGCAGATCTACAACCGACTGCAATCTCTTTGACCACGTATGAGAAGCTGTGATTTCATTGAAGCTGTGAAGGATTTTTAGAGGGCTCGTGTGAAGGCTGCGAATCTCTGACTGGCTTTATTTTTTTTTTGCAAGGCTGATTCATTTGTACAGGAGGCGATTTTGGCTGTGGCGTGACATTGGGGCTTACTGGGGCATGAATTTCAGCTTGGGAGGCGTATTCTTCACTCAATCCGTGCTTTTTTCCTGCCAACTCTCTATTTCATTGGTGGTTCATGAATGTGGAAGACCCCTGTGGCGTGTTGACCAACGCTGGACAGGTTCTTTCATGGTGTCGAATTGGCAATAGGAGGTGTGATTTGTTGCTGCTCAAGGTGGGATTCACTTTTGACTTTTGCACATCACATGTGCTCTTTGGAGGCGCTTGATTTGTTGTTTGTGCAACATTTTTTCCCAAATCTTTTGCTTATGCGCAACGAAAGAGTGGTGACTTGTGCCTAGCTACGACCTTTGAGAATGGTGTTTCATGCATTGCAGGCTCAATTCACATCAAGGCCATGAGAGTCTTTGTTGCTGCAAATTGTTTGGATTTCTTTGTGAAGCACGATTTAGGGGTAGTTTCATTGCAGTGAATTTCTTTGGCAAGATACAATCTCTCTATTTTTTTTTCTTCACTACTAGTTTGGCTTTTGCATGTAACCTTTCTCCTCTTTTATTGGCATTTAAAAAAAAATAAAGTGCAAATAAATAATAGTTGTTTATGTACAATGTAAAGTGCCAAAAATCAAGGGGGATTTATTAGAAATTCATGCACTCAATTTATAAAGTGTCAAATTGAGGGGGCAAAAGAGATAATCATAGGGAGTTGTTTACACATTTTTTTTTATAAGGGGATATAAAACTCATTTTTCTGTAATCAACCTAAACAAGGGAAACTATAAGTCTTGGTGTGAAGGCATCCTAAAACATCTTAGGTATCACAATCTTCTGCCCCATTTGTATGGACTTATCTTTGAACCTGGTAATCAATTTAAAAAGGATAAATGGGTTAATAAAAATGATCATATTGTTGGATTAATCAGCGTACATATACCATATGACACTTTCATTGTCATCATGGATATTGAGGGTCCACATGCTTTATGGATCAAACTTTGGGAGATGTATGGAGACTCAAATGATTCTCCATTCCCACATGATCCTGTGATGATCACAAATGATATCCCACATCATGAAGAATGTCATGTTGACATAGTGGAAGTCATCATTCCATCTCCTACTGTTGCTTCATCAAATTTCACAGTTGCTTCTTCGAAAGCTTCGAGTACTTCTTTGCAGCAAGATCACATTAGTATTCCTAGCATTGTTGATTGGGACATAATCCTACTTGACATTTCTTGTCTATTTGTAGAGTCTCACAGTGTTGACTTGGAAGCACACATTGAGGACATTAGTCTTCTATTTGATGATAGTTTCGATGAAGTTGCATCACCATTGGTCTCTTCGTATATTCATGCTCTACATCTGTCTTCACATGGTTCTAGATTTTCATCATCTTCATCTATTAGGCATGCACGTGATTTGATTATGACATCCTTCGACATCGACATGGGAACACAGGAGCACACTTCAAAGACATCACAATGGGCACCATCATCCTTGGATCAGTTTCGACTTGGTTCAGGATCATTCATACATCTTCCTTTATATTCCTATATGGAATGGGGAGATATCTTGCATCTTCAGGTTGTTTCATTTCTTCCTAAGAGAAGGAACATTGTTCGACATTCTTGGATGTACATCTAGATCTTTTGTCGACTATTCAGCCTCATTGCAACAGGATATGTAGTATGGAGGGTCTCAAAAACCTTTTATTATTTTCTCCTATGAGAAAATATTATTGTACTTTTGTGATAGAAGTAGTTCTTGGGGGGTCTTGATTCCTCCTTCTATCTTTCTTTCACTTGTACATCTTTTGCTTTCTCTCTTTTTGGAGGATAGTTTTTTCCCATTGGGTTTTCTATCTTTCTCCATTTTTGAGAGTTTAGTTTTGTGCATGGGTACCTAAAATGGTCTTGTAGTCGGGACCCATCTTTTTAATTCCCACCTAAGCTATGCTTAAGGGGGGGTGTTGGTGTACACTTGTCGGCTTTACACCTGGCTTACTTAAGCCTAGTTAGGTGTCCTTGTTAGTTGAACCTAGTTGAGTTCATACCTTAGTCCTTTCCACTTCATGTGGATCTTGATCCTGATTTCCACATCTTGTGGATCTAGATCTTCTTGTTTTCTCCTATTTAGATAGCTCTTTCAATCAATCTATTATGGGGTTTTTACAAATTTGTGCTTGTTTTCTATCTTTTTGATCCTAGAATTCCAATAGTTTGAAATGACTATATGATATTTGCTACCTAGGATGGGAGGGAGAAAATAAAAAGAAAAAATAATTATATAGATAGAATAAACTTTCAAGAAGATATTGTGTTTTCAAATTGTGCACTTTTAAGTTTGAGGACTAACAAACTTCTAATAGCATTATACATGCACACACAACATACCATATTTATACACATGTGCATTTATACACATATGTAAATATATATATATATACACATACACACACAAATATGTATATATGTATACATATGTATATATTGTATATATACATACACATGGGTAAGTGCACCAGTCTGTGACACAATTTTGGCTCTTAAGATGCCACTTTTTTTTTTTTCTGAAATCAGCAAAATCTGATTTGCATGAGAAAATGAAGATAGTTATGGTCAAAATTTCAAAATGCGGCAAGAACAAAAGTTGAAGTGCTCCGAGTCTAGTTTCTAAGCTAGTATTTTTTTTGAAATTAATGAAGATTAAGGGTCTCAAAAGGGGACCACGGGTCCTTTTTTTATAAAAAAAAAATAGCATAGTGCCTGAGGGATCCCCCCCTTTTGATTGATTTTTTTTTGAATTTCAAAAATTCCAATAGTGAGAAATTAGCTAACACCATGTATTTTATCCTCATTCTTTCGGATAATTTTTTTAATGAATATATAATATTTTATGAATTTTGAAAGTGGACACATCTTGAAAAGCTGAAATTTGACCATGCTCCCCCCTAAATTTTTTGTAAACTAATCGAAAATTGCTTCTTCTTTTTTCATCATGTGTAGAATGGAGTCTAGTTTCAAAAAATGTAATTTGTTTCACGTTTCGATGAACGAGTAAAAATCTATCCTAAAACTAGCACATGTTGGTTTTTGACAAAAAATAAAGGCATTTACAATAGAAGCCCTCGATCAAAACCTTAACTAAATCAAAATGAAAAAACAATTATATATTTAGATAGCTAAGAGAGAGGTTAACACTATCACAGTTTTTTTATAAACTTGCATTAAAAGATGTGCAAATGAGATGGGGAGCACAAACGAAAATATGAGAAAATTTGGCAAGTCCTATTAATTAACATGTCCAAAGCAGGCAATTTGGCAAGCGCCAAATAGCTTGCTTTGCACAAAAATTGAATTTCCCCTCTTTGGTGAACAACTTTGATAATGCTTAGAGTGCACAATTTATGATCGTAGATGGATAGTCAAGGTTTTACCTTTCATACTTTCAACTCATTATCGCAATTGGATAAATCTTTATCCCTCTGAAGTCTCTATCTCTCAGGTCTCACTCCCTCCCATGCTAGACTAATCTCTTAGTCCAATCCCCTCTCTTAGGTCTCTTTCCCTCCCACATAGGTACCTAAATAAATCTATCTCACTCCAACCCCCTTTCTCACTCTCCCTCTCTCTCTCCCTCTTTGGTCTTTTTATCTCTCTCACTCCATCTCCCTCTCTTAGGTTATCTTTCTCTCTTTGTCTCTCTCGAGTCTCTCCCTCCTACCCCCTCTCCCTCTCTTAGGTCTGTCACTCACTCACTCCCTCTATCTCTCTCCCATTCCCTCTCTCTCACTCACTCTATCTCTCCCTCTCTCTCACACTCTCTCTCGGGTATCTCCATCCCCCCCCTCTCTCTCTCTCTCACACACACACACACACTTCCTCTCTCTCTCTCTCCCACTTCCTCTCTCTCCCACTTTGTCTCTCCCCCTCTCTCTCAGGTGTCTCCCTCCCACCCCTCTCTCTCTCAAGTATCTTTGTCCTACCCCCTCTCCCTCTCTCTCTTTGTCAAGTCTCCCCCTCCTATGCCCTCTCCCTCTCACATTCACCCCCTCTATCTCTCTTCCACTCCCTCCCTATCTCACTCCCTCTATATGTCTCTGTCTACCTCTCCATCTCTCTCAAGCATCTCCCTCCCACCACCTCTCCCTCTCTCTCTCTCTCATGCTCTATATCTCTCTCCCACTCTCTCCCCCCTCTCTCTCTCAAGTCTCTCCCTCCCATCCACTCTCCCTCCCTCTTTCTCTCAAGTCTCTTCCTTCTAC
Organism: Sequoiadendron giganteum; assembly: GCA_007115665.2. NCBI lineage: Eukaryota > Viridiplantae > Streptophyta > Pinopsida > Cupressales > Cupressaceae > Sequoiadendron > Sequoiadendron giganteum. The sequence continues at coordinate 397,978,199 of CM021102.1, read as the reverse complement.
CCCCTCTCCCTCTTTCAAGCCTCTCTTTGTCTCTCTCACTCACTCCCTCTATCTCTCTCCCACATCCTCTCTCTCTCTCACTCCCTATATCTCTCTCTCCTCCTCTCTCTCTCCCTCTCTCTCCGTCTCTCTTAGATATCTCCCTCCCACCCCCTCCCACTCTCTCTCTCTCTCTCTCCCTCTATCTCATGTATCTCCCCCACCCCCTCCATCTCTCTTGAATCCCTCTATCCCAAGTACTCCCTCTCCTTCCCACACCCTCTCCATCTCTCAAGTCTCTCTCTCTCACTCCTTGTATCTCTCCCATCCATCTCTCTTTCCCTCTCTCTCCTACTCTCTTAGGTATTTCCCACCCCCTCTCTCCCACTTTGTCTCCCTCTCCTTCTCTCTCGGGTGTCTCCCTCCCACCCTCTCTCTTAGGTTTCTCTCTCCCACCCCCTCTCTCTCCCTCTCTCTCACTCTCTTTGTCTCTTTGTCTCTCCCTCTCATTACCTCTATCTCTCTCCCACTTTGTCTCTCTCTCTCTCTCTCTCACTCCCTCTATCTCTCTCCCACTTTGTCTCTCTGCCTCTCTCTCACTCCCTCTATCTCTCTCCCACTTTTTCTCTCTCCCTCTCTCTCAAGTCTCTCCTTCCCACCCTATCTCCCTCTTTCTCTCTCTCAAGTCTCTCCATCCTACCCCATCTTCCTCTCTCTCTTTGTCAAGTCTCCCCCTCCTACACCCTCTCCCTCTCATAGTGACTCCCTCTATCTCTTCCACTCCCTCCCTCTCTCTCTCTCTCTCTCTCTCTCTCTCTCTCTCTCTCTCTCTCCCTCTCTCACTCCCTCTCTCTCTCTCCCTCTCTCTCAAGCATGTTCCTCCCACCACCTCTCCCTCTCTCTCTCAAGTAGAGGGTTTAGGTATTAAGGGTTAACATTTGAGGGTTGAGGGACTAAGATGGTATGGGGGTTGAGGGATTAGGGTAAGGGTTAAGGGTTCAAGAATGAGGGATTAAAAGGGTATAGGGGTTGAGGGATGGGGTTTAAGGGTTGAGGATTGAGGGCTGAGGGATTAAGAGGGTATGGGGGTTGAGGGATTAGGGTTTAAGGGTTAAGGGTTGAGGGTTGAGAGAGTATAGGGGTTGAGGGATTAGGGTTTAATGGTTGAGGGTTGAGAGAGTATAGGGGTTGAGGGATTAGGGTTTAATGGTTGAGGGTTGAGGGATTAAGAGGGTATGGGGGTTAAGGGATTAGGGTTTAAGGGTTGAGGGTTGAGGGTTGAGGGATTAAGAGGGTATAGGGGTTGAGGGATTCCCAGCCATTCCTACCCAATCTAACTGTGTAGACATATTTTAATAGGTCCACCCATTCTTAAGGAACACTCACTTGACCATTAACAATATGACTTATTCTTTCCATAGGTTCGACCCACCAATTTCCAAGGGAAAACACACACCTCCAACCCTTCCTTTCATTATTCAAGCCAAGGGATCATCCTTCCACACCTCCTACTCCTAAAATAATATTCCCTACACTCAACTACATCATCCCACTAAGTTACATTTGATGACAGTAGGTGGGATGATGGTTATGCCATTAGAATAACTCCAAACCCTTAAGGTTGTTCAGGAACCCGGTAGGAGAAATTTGATGAATTAAGGCACTAAAAGATTAAACCAAACCTTTCCAAGGCACCAAACACAAGTTAAAACATTTATCTACTGTTTCTCAAGGGAATTCAATACATATAAGACCTGTTCGGCCTGTACACAGGTAGGGAACTCTGAAAAATAAGTAAAACTATGAGAAAACAAAGTAATTTCCAAGCTTTATTCTTTTCCCTCCAATCCAACAACCACAACTCGAGCCTCTCCAGGCTTTACATAGAATTTTTCATCCTCCTATAACTTATCAATGCCCCTAACCACCAAGAAACCAACTTTTCAAAACACATAACCGTTACAATTACAAATTTATTGCACTATGCAACTCACAAATTTGCAACTGTATCACTTTTCCTACTAACTAAACTAATGAATCCATTATGTCATTTAGATACAATCTTTCATGTTGCCTTTTAGGCTTTCAAACTCACGTGTTGACACATTTTTAATGCAAGGGTGCATTATGACCATCAAACATGGAGATTTGTGACTAAGTGCCTAGGTGCTCCTACACCACCTACCTTGTCAATCCTACCGAATTGGCAAGCTAATGAGCTCACTGGCTAGCCAAATCCGTAGGGTTGACAAGGTAGGGGCAGAAAATTCCTCATAGAAATCTATGCAGCCTAGGTCATCTCTAACATACCTTAGGGTATGACATTCAACCAAACAACTACTATGGTTCAACCGGCTCGACCCCTTAAGGGTCCAAAGTGCAAAAGGGAAACAATCTTTGAGAGGGTATTACTTGTAAACCGTGGTGATTAAGAAATATCTATCTAAACCTACGAGATCAAGTTGGACCCCTCTACAATAACCTCTCTCAGTTTTTGCTATCTCGGAGGCATTTTCCTGTGGTGGCGAATTTTCACTCAGGGAAAAAGTTGTCAAATGCAAGTAGTTGAAAGTTGCAAAGTGGTGCAAATTTCATTCTACATCTCGTGTGATCAAATGAGCCATTCCAACGCGTCCGAGTGGGTATGTTTACGCTAGGCATGGTCCTCTTTCGCACCAAAACATGTGAAATCGTTCTGAGCTACGTTCAACCATATTGATCCCTTAAGGGTCCAAAGTACAAAATGGCTGCAAACTTCAACATGCTAGTATTCAAACACCGGGATGCTTAAAAACTTCTTATCTGAGCCAATGGGATCACATTGGGCCCCTCTACAATAACCTTTCTCGATTTTCTTTATTTCGAAGACATTTTCTTGTGGTGGTGAATTTTCACTCGGGGAAAAAGTTATCAAATGCAAGTAGTTGAAAGTTGCAAAGTGGTGCAACTTTCGTTCTGCATCTCGTGTGACCAAACAAATTGTTCCAACGCGTACGGGTGGGTACATTTACACTAGGAATGGTCCTCTTTCACACCCAAACATGCAGAATCGCTTCGAGCTATGTTCAATCGGATTGATCCCTTAAGGGTCCAAAGTGCAAAATGGCTGTGAACTTCAACATGCTAGTATTCAGACACCATGATGCTTAAAAACTTATTGTTTGATCCTATGGGATCACGTTGGGTCCCTCTATAATAACCTCGCTCGGTTTTGTCTATTTCAGAGGCATTTTCCTGTGGTGGTGAATTTTCATTCGAGGAAAAAGTTGTCAAATGCAAGTAGTTGAAAGTTGCAAAGTGGTGCAAATTTCATTCTGCATCTCGTGTGACCAAACGAACCATTCCAACGCGTCTGGGTGTGTACGTTTACGCTAGGCATGGTCCTCTTTCACACCCTAACACGCGGAATCGCTTTGAGCTACGTTCAACCGGATCGATCCCTTAAGGGTCCAAAGTGCAAAATGGCTATGAACTTCAGCATGCTAGTATTCAAACACCAAGATGCTTTGAAAATTTTTGTCTAAGCCTATGGGATCACGTTGGGCCCCTCTAGAATAACCTCACTCGGTTTTTTCTATCTCCAAAGCATTTTCTTGTGGTGGCAAATTTTCACTCGAGAAAAAAGTTGTCAAATGCAAGTGGTTGAAAGTTGCAAAGTGGTGCAACTTTTGTTCTGCAACTTGTGTGACCAAACGAATTATTCCAACGCATCCGAATATGTATATTTACACTAGGAATGGTCCACTTTTGCACCTAAACACACAGAATCACTCCGAGCTACGTTGAACCGGATCGATCCCTAAAGGGTCCAAAGTGCAAAATGGTTGCAAACTTCAACATGCTATTACTCGAACACCGTGACACTTAGAAACTTCTCGTCTGATCTTATAAGATTGTGTTGGGCCCATCTACAATAAAATCTCTCATTTTTTTCTATCTCGGAGGCATTTTCTTATGGTGGTGAATTTTCACTTGGGGAAAAAGTTGTCAAATGCAAGTAGTGGAAAGTTGCAAAGTGGTGCAAATTTCATTTTGCATCTCATGTGACCAAACAAACCATTCCAACGCATCCAGGTGGGTAGGTTTATGCTAGGCATGGTCCTCTTTCACACCCAAACATGCAGAATTGCTCTGAGCTATGTTCAATCGGATCGATCCCTTAAGGGTCCAAAGTGCAAAATGGCTGCGAACTTCAGCATGCTAGTATTCAGACACTGGGATGCTTATAAACTTCTCATCTGAGCTTATGGAATCATGTTGGGCCCTTGTACAATAAACTCACTTGGTTTTTTCTATCTCAAAGGCATTTTCCTGTGGCGGCGAATTTTCACTCGGGGAAAAAGTTGTCAAATGCAAGTAGTTGAAAGTTGCAAAGTGGTGTAACTTTCATTCTGCAGCTCGTATGACCAAACAAATTGTTCCAATGTGTTCGAATAGGTATGTTTATGCTAGGCATGGTCCTCTTTCACACCCAAACATGCAGAATCACTTCGAGCTACGTTCAACCAAATCGATCCCTTAAGGGTCCAAAGTGCAAAATGGCTGCAAACTTCAACATGCTATTAATCGGACAATGTGATTCTTAGAAACTTATCGTCTGATCCTACAATATCGTGTTGGGCCCATCTACAATAACTTCTCTCGATTTTTTCTATCTCAGAGGTATTTTCCTGTGGTGGCGAATTTTCACTCGGGGAAAAAGTTGTCAAATGCAAGTAGTTGAAAGTTGCAAAGTGGTGCAACTTTCATTCTGCATCTCGTGCGACCAAACGAACCGTTCCAACGCATCAGGGTGGGTATTTTTACACTAGGAATAGTCCTCTTATGCACCCAAACACATGGAATCGCTCCGAGCTATGTTCAATCGGATCGATCCCTTAAGGGTCCAAAGTGCAAAATGGCTACGAACTTCAACATGTTTGTATTCAAACATCGTGATGCTTAGAAAATTATCGTCTAAGCCTATGGGATCACGTTGGGCCCCTCTACAATAACCTCACTCAATTTTCGCTATCTTGGAGGTATTTTCCTGTGGTGGCAAATTTTCACTCGGGGAAAAAGTTGTCAAATGCAAGTAGTTGAAAGTTGCAAAGTGGTGCAACTTTTGTTTTACAGCTCATGTGATCAAACGAACTGTTCCAACGCGTTCGAATAGGTATGTTTACACTAGGCATGGTCCTCTTTCTCACCCAAACACGCGAAATCGCTCCGAGCTGCGTTCAACCGGATCGATCTGTTAAGGGTCCAAAGTGCAAAATGGTTGCAAACTTTAGCATGCTATTACTCGAACACCGTGACGCTTAAAAAATTCTTGTCTTATCCTACAAGATCATGTTGGGCGCATCTACAATAACCTCTCTCAGTCTTTGCAATCTTGAAGGCATTTTCTTGTTGTGGCAAATTTTCATTTGGAGAAAAAGTTGTCAAATGCAAATAGTTGAAAGTTGCAAAGTGGTGCAACTTTGATTCTGCATCTCGTGTGACCAAACGAACCATTCCAAAAAGTCTGGGTGGGTACGTTTACACTAAGAATGGTCCTTTTTCGCACCCAAACATGCGGAATTGCTCAGAGCTACGTTCAACTGGATCGATTCCTTAAGAGTCCAAAGTGCAAAATGGCTGTGAACTTCAGCATGGTAGTATTCAGACACTATGATACTTAGAATCTTCTCATCTGAGCCTATGAGATCATTTTGGGCCCCTCTACAATAACCTCACTCAGTTTTTTCTATCTCGGAGGCAATTTCCTATGGTGACAAATTTTCACTCGGGGAAAAAGTTGTCAAATGCAAGTAGTTGAAAGTTGCAAAGTGGTGCAACTTTCATTGTGCAGCTCATGTGACCAAACAAACTATTCCAACACATCCAAATAGGTATATTTACACTAGGCATGGTCCTCTTTTGCACCCAAACACACGGAATCGCTTTGAGTTGCATTCAACCAGATCAATCCCTTAAAAGTCTAAAGTGCAAAATGGCTGCAAAATTCAACATGTTATTACTCAGACACCGTGATGCTTAGAAACTTATCATCTGATCCTACAAGATCGTGTTGGGCCCATCTACAATAACCTCTCTTGGTTTTCGCTATCTCAGAGGCATTTTCCTGTAGTGACAAATTTTCACTTAGGGAAAAAGTTGACAAACATGATCTCTTTCACAGTTAAAATAATAATGTTCTTTTGATAGTTAAAATAATATCCCAACAGATGAACCAAGGAACCACATCATCCCAAGTTTGTGTTTTCAACTTTCATTCTGAATTCATATCTTGAGATTCAAAACCAGCTTGAAAAGGGTAACAATCTAACAATCATTTCAGGCTGCATAGTAGCAAGTCTTCAAATTAAGAGATTTATTTGGCATATAGGGTCTTGATGAATTCTTTGTCAATCAGTTGCCAACACTATTTCAATGTTGTCAAGGTTCGTATTCCACCCAAGCTTCAAAATATGTGGTAACATAGACAAGGCAGGGAACTATTTGAAAACATATCTCAAAGAAATTTGGTCTCATAGAATGCCATGATAAGAAAATGCAATTGGCAACTGCTCCTAGTTATTAGTTATGCAATGTGAAGAAATTGCATAATTTCTTAGGTTGACTTTGTACAAACTATATTGTAATTAAATTTTCAGCATCTACTTATTAGTTATGCAAAGTGAAGTAATGCTTTGACTTTGAAAGATGTGCAATGTAATGTAATCAACGATATGAATATAAACTACAAAAATCCATTTTTTATAATTCATTAGTTAAAATATTTATTTTATTTGCTCTCTATATCTCTATATGCTATGGAAATACATTTCAATTTAAAAAAATAAAAGTTTTATCTTTTGTTGTACAATTTTTCTCGATTTTTTCACAAAGTATTATACTTTTGGTTTGTCAAAATTTTCCCCAAAATATTTTTGTTGCTATGCATTGGAAGTATGAAGCATATACGTGAATACACACAATATAGGTGAAGTATACATGTGAATAAATGAAGCATACATGTGAATAAGTGAGACACAAATAATTGAAGCATTCCAAAGGATACAAACCACCACAAATGGAGCTTATTTATACAATACGCTTTAGATGGGGCTTATTGAGAATTTGACAGTTATTAATTAAGCATTAGATGTAAACAAAATCCATGCCTACAACATTCAAGCATACAACTTACACGATATGCATGATAACATCATTCAAGAATGGCAGTAGCAAAATAAGAGTTTCTTTAATAAAAAATCCGAAAGGCTATACAATGATATATATTGATAAAAGTATATACAATATATCCAAAAAAACCATATAGGCTTAGTACAAAAGAGCCATATGGACATAAAATATCACGTATGTATATCGATAGTACAAAAAATATGTTCCAAAATGCCACTTAGGCATACAACAAACAACACTAACACATAGTCATTTCCCTCTAGGGGAAGGAAATAGATCCCGTGTTGCCTTCAAAATTCGGCTGGATGGAGTGATTGTTGCTTCTCTTGTCTTTCGAACACGCTCGCTAGTCCTCCTCTCTTCACTCTAGACCTTCAATTGATACAATTAAAAGTAAAGATGTTAAAACATAGAAATTGAATTGTGGAATGGCATATAGCAAAATATATAATCACTTACCGCATACATATAGTCATCATGCACATTTACAACATCACCATGTCCATGATTTGGAGTGACAACCACCTATAGCAACCATGAATATAGAAATTAAACTACATAAAATTATCATTAGAATTTTATATAATAGACCATAAAAGAGAAAATATAATGTCAAATCGACTAATCTATTCCATACCTCTCTCAATGGATCAGAGCTAGCTATTGCAGCAGCAACTCCATGGTCCATCGTGCCACCAAAATCACCAAGGCTATCTCTCGTCAACATCTGCAAATGAAACAATATCTCGGGTATCATGTTGATATAAAGACCAAGAGGGGATAATAGAACATAAGGTGAAATAAGAGAGGGTAATGGGATGGGAATAGAAGGGTGATGCAGAGAGGGGGCTCAAACTCATTCAAAGTGACAACTTGCATTCAAAAGACATCTAAAAAGATTAAAATGGCCTATTAGAGTTATCCAAACAATCCTCAAAGCTTGACAACAATCGGGAGTCTAACTTCTCACTTTCACCCATGTAACCTAATAGTAGTGCAAACTCAGTTTTTGGCCTTTAACTCCCATGCTTTCCAAAACACTTAACAATCACAAGGTGGATTGAGATACCCATTTTAGAGTTATATAACATATCTCTTAACCAGATACAAGTATTTTGGACCAATCCCTTGAAATTAGACCCTCAATGTTGTCCTAGGCCATGAATTAGGCCAGATTTACAAAGCAACATACCTTTAAACTTAACACAAACCCTTGAAACTGATTGCCAATGCTTCAAACTTCAAGCCAACGCTACAAAATGAGTTGTCATGCCCTTTTAAAGGATTCTCCTCATTAAACCAATGCCCAAGTACCTTACAACTACTTTTTAAACCTCTCATGACCGTTGCATTACAAATTTGTTGCATTTATGCAACTCACAAATTTAGCACTTTCAAGTTTTGACTCTTTATATTTTCCTAGACCCTCTTAAACACCTAAAATATTACAAATAGTCTAATGAAACCTTATCAACTAATAAATCATGACTTACTGAAGAAAACATCATCCTATCTACCTTGACACCCCTTGTCAACTTTGAGAATTCCTTCCACATGATTTGCAAACCTTACAAGATGAATAAAAAATCCCCTCAAAGTTGATCAATTACAATAGAATGGTCACATTGGACCTTATTAAGGATCAAGGACTCAAATCAAACATCCTAACACACCTTGCCTATTTGATGCAAAGTGGCAGGGAAGGTAAACACACAACTATGATGGTAAAGACAATTCAATTGAACGTTTCTCTCAAATACTCTTACAAGGAGTCATAAAATACATTATTCTTTAAATGATCAGCCCCCACACACCTAGGGTTCACAACTTAGACCACCCAAAAAACTTGAAAGCATTTGGATCATGTCATGTTAGGACAAAACAAGGTTCAACAACCCTCTAGCACTTAGGTTTCAACAGACAACTATCACTATGGTGATTTAGACCTCACTCCCTCTTAATAGTACAAGAATATACTTTCCATCCCACCAAGATTTAGCAACTCTACAACGTGTGGATGGAAGAAACACCCATAATTCACTCAAAACCCTAATTTTAAGGGTTTTCATACCACCTAGGAGTAAAATTAAGATATCTCCCTTGATACTCAACGAAATCTCATCACTCCAACGCAAAAAGAAAGCTTATTCAATTACCTATCCAACCATTATGGGATTGGATCATGAAACAACATGTACAAACCGTACCAAGTACGAGATCAACAATTTCTTCAAGAAAACACATAAATTAGCAAACTCTTTATTGAAAAATTCTTCCAAACTTCAAGAACAACCTTGCCTCGACCAGGAGAGGCATATCTAAAGCCTTCTGACCTCGTCCGACTTCCTCCAACTGAAATTTGAATTAGTTGACCATTGGAAACACAAAAAAGACTTCAATTTTTACTCTTTAATGCCTTATTAAGGCAATTTAGCCAATTTTCACCAACCCAACTACAAAGATACCTCCAAATTGTGTGAAAGGCATCCAAAACTCCTCAAAATGAAAAATATGACTCCCCTCAGGTGTCTAGCTACATCAAGGCATCCTTTTTGCTTAATTTTCCAAAATACACTAGACTTACAAAGGAGGATGGAGACCTTGTTTGTACAAAAAGTTGGTCATCAAGACCAAAACTCCACCAAATCCCTAAGAGACCTATTAAAAAGAAATGAAATGGTCCATGAGACCTTATTCCAAAATTAAACAAAGAAACAAAACGTAACAAATGATTCTAGGTCCCTTAGACCCATGGGTGCTCCTGCACCACTATCAAACACTTAATGAAGAAACATAGAAAAGAGTGGTGCCCCTGCACCAAAGGGATTAATGGAACATAGGATGGACTAGTATAGATTGATGGGATGAGCTAGGATGGGATAACAAAATATAGGGTGAAAAATTTGAGGTTAATGAGATGCAATTATTAGGGAATAATGCAACATAGGGTAAATTAGGAGGTGTCTAGGGTTTGACTATAGTACATGAAGTGCGAACTTGACCTGTGTGTAGCAATAATAGAGAAGAGTTATCTAGGATGAAACTATAGAATAACATAGGATGATATAAAGGAACATAGGGGATCATGTAACATCTAGGGTGATATAATAATGGGTAAAATAAGATGGGAGTAGGACATAATGACACATAGCATGGACTAGAAGATATTAGTGGGATGGGCTAGGAGGGGATCATGGAAAATAGGGTGAACTATTAAATGTTAGTGGTAAGGGATTAGGAAGGAAGAAAGGAACAAAAAGTGAATTAAGAGAACATAATGTGACATGATCAAGGAATACTTGAATGCAATGTTTGTGTTTCTCATCAATTTTTTAGATTTGTATATACACAAAATTACGAAACCTAGCTAACATAGATTTACAACACCATTAATGAATAAAGGCTACCTGAGTGTACGTTGTTTGAGGATATGAATCATGAGGTGTGGAGGAATAAGGTGCACTAGGAAACTGTTTGAAATCCGAAGCATGTTATGAGATAAACATTCAAATATAACATTCAACTGTTCAAATGCAATAATAATATCTTTAATACTAGTTGCATACCCGTGGACCATCGTCAAGAATGTATAAGGGTCTATATGAATAGAGCATCCCTCAAGAACAGTGCGACCCTGAAATTTCATCATATCAAAATTCTACTAATTTAGTTATTCTTAAATTTCAAAATATATTTTAATAAACAACATTAAAATAACTTGCTAAATTTTACCTGAGTGTCAATGCCGAATGTATCATTCAGAATATCATCTGTGAAAGCCATCGCCTTTGCAACTGACGTAGGATGTGTAGCTACATCACGAGCACTCTGATAATCATATGTGCAAAAAACATCACAAGCGCCACAATGGTGGGGTGGAGCTCGGGGCCTACACGTCTCCTCCACACTAGGCTCTACTAGAGGACTCACACACTGTAAAATGGTCTGGGTGAGTGATCCAATCGACTTCATCGTGTCCACCTCTACACTGTCCTTAACAATGGAAGGAACAACGACATGCTCCACCATGGGTCTGCCCAAGGCTCTCGGTGCCAACTGTGGATTATGTTGTGCAATAGGTCTATTGTGTGTGGAGCCCCCACCTCTACCCTGAAAGTCTAAGATGTCAAAATAGTTTGGCATTTTATTGAGGACAAACTCGTAATAGAGTTTCCTCGAAAATTATTACGACACGTCATGGTTATTGCATGGAGGTTGGTCAAATACCATCCACCACTGCTCCCAAAATTTGTTTTTAATTAACTCATGGTGGCACCAATGGATGGGGAACCACCTGCATGCATGGGACAAAGGTTCATTGGTTTTTGGGTCTATAAATAGGGCACACAAGTCGACTTTGCTAATTTTTGGTTTTTTGACATCTACATATGACAAACCATTAGCATAAAATTGTCTCATCTCATGCTTCTTAGTTGACCAAAAATTCATTTGCTCGCTCATTTCTCCTACATGAGTTAAAATTGACTTCAATGATTCAACAATCCCTCTCTTATAAGGGTGGGTTTCGACATGCTCGGTTAATCTTGCAATTAATTGTTGAATGTCTCTTTTATTATTTTCAATTTGATTTTGAATATTTTCTTATGTTCCTTGAGGATGCTTATGAATTGATGGAGGGGTTTTGGGTTGTTCTTGTATAGGAGGCTCTTCATGAGGGGGTGATTGTGAATTCTCAATGTTTTGAGGTGGAGATTCATTCCCTGAGAATTAGAACAAATTTTTATTATAAAAAACTATTTAAATTTTCATTCCAAATCAAATTCAAAATAAATAGAATAAAAATACACACCTTTTTGCAATCTTCGACCTCTCCGATGTGTTGGCAGCATCCTCGTGGAAAATGGAAAGCTAAGGATGCAAACAATGGAAGAGATTTGGCGAGCGCAAGTTGCAGACTTGAAATCCTCTTCCTCAAGCCGCGGGTTGAAGACAAAATGAGGGTTTGAAACCCGATTTTTGCCTTTTATGTCAAATAAGACATTTGGCGCACAAATTTGGCGTGCGCCAAATAGCTTATTTCAATTTTTTTTCAATTTGACACCTAAATTGTATCACAGATTGGTGCACTTAGCCACATATGCATATATATATATATATATGTATATATACATACATATACTTATGCACGTACATATATATAATATATATAAAAATGTATATATGTGTATATATACACATATATATATACATATATATACACATACACATATATATATGTGTTTTTACAAAAAACATTAAAAAAAGTTACATTGATAGATTGTACTTTCAAGAAGATATCGTGTTTTCAAATTTTATGTTTTTAAGGTTGAAGACTAACAAAATTTTGCTAGTCCTATATGTACACACACAAAATCAATCAAAAGAATTACATCGACACACACACACACACATAAAAACAAACACACACATGTAATATTGAGACATGAAATCAACCAAAAGAGTATACATTCACACACACACACACAACATTGAGACACAAAATAAATCAAAAAAGTTTATATTAAACGTGTGTTGTGGTCAGTTGTAATCATAATGATGAGTTATAGTGAAAAAAAAAAACAAATTATTTCTTCATGTTGCCACAACAAAACTTTGTTGTTTCACATCATCCAATATTTTTTGTGTCACACATTTGATAGATTAAGAGAAACCAGATTCCAATAAATCTCTAAAAAGCACTTAAAAACTATATAAGTCTTTCCTATTTCTTTGTTTCATTTATAACACCCTGTCAATACTAATAATGTGGATAATTTTCCACCTTCAAAATAAAATGAAGTTATATCTAATTAAATATATTGACACATATTATAACAATCATTATTTAAATTTTACAATAATAATGAAATATATTAAAATAAAATAATATATAATGGGGGCGGTGGACCTAGCTTGATTGGCTAAAGCATCTTGTTATAGGCAAGAGGTCACGAGGTCTAGTCTCCTCATTGTCCATGTAGTACTAGAGGACGTGTCACACCAACGCCATTGATCATGTGAAAAAAGCCACGTGCATTGCAGTTTATAGGGGGACAGATACTTGACCGATTCCTGTAGTCTAAAAAAATAATAATTATGTAATGAAAAATAAGTAGAAAATCTTTTATTTTTCTTTCAACCAATAAATAGACAATAATTAAATTTAAAATTATATAATGAAATAATTGATGATGAAATTCAAATATTTTTGTTAATCTATCTGAAAAAATAAATGGATTATAAGCACATTTATATAAAAAATATAAATAATCTTACAAATAAAAACCATACATAAAAAATATATGAGAATATTTGAAGAGGCATGCAACAATTGTAAATGAAGAATATAAAAATAAGCAAAAAAATATAATCATATGAATGAATGGTAATCTTAAAAACCATGACATATACATTATAAAGATGATAGTTTACTAACATTCAAGATTGAGAAGAATGAATTATTTTTATAGCATCATGGCTGTAGAGGTTGATATCACTAAATTTTCCAAAGTTTAAAATCTCAAAAAAAATCATCTTCATTTTTATATTATAGTTGTATTCTCACTAATGTGATGATTTTTGAAATGTTTAATTTATAAATAATAATTTATTATTAAATGAGATATATATTTTGGTTTGATCACAAAATCAAGAAAATCAATATTAATTAAAATTATTATTGTTATTAAGATTTGGGTTTTTAATTTTGTAATCATAAAACTTGTCAAATATGAGAATTTTTTAAATTTTTTTACTTCATAATATTTAAGATTTATTTAGAGATAATTATAGACATCTAAAATCCTAGTGTGCCTAGTTCTAATCTACTAAACCCATCACTTACGACAAGTCCTCTTTACCTATGATTTGACTTTTAATTAAATAATCATATTATTTAATTAATCCCTTTTTTCATCTTATCTCACAATAAATAAATAATCACTATTTCCACATATTTTCCACCTCGCACATGGCTAAAATAATTAAATATTACTAATATATAATTATGTTTATATTTCCTCAATACATTCCAATAATATAAGGACACCTAAGAACACTTTTTCCTTATGGTTCCATTATCCTCTTTGCCAAACCCAGGAATATAACCCTCCTAGATGCACATGTCCCTTATTTCCCTCATGGTCACAACCACTAAGTCTAGTAAGAACATATTATCCATTCAAAATCCAACAACCTCCATCTCAACCCTCCATTCTCTCCTTGATCCTATGGAAATCTTCTTAAGCATCTTCCACCATTGATCTCACCATCAAATCTTGACCATTGATCCCCCCTTCCAAAAATGTAAATCTAGGTACTCTTTCCTTCATTATACCCATCATCAATATGCTATCAAATTCAGTAATCTTCAAGCAAAGGAGAATCCACATACTAACTAATCATTGGAGCAAATAATTCAACAATGGATTTTATGGTGACATTTGCTTAAATGATTGTTCATGTTATGTTTTTTTGAAATCTCTTTTGTTGAGCTCTACCTAAGGTTTTTCTTGGTTTCAATAGGGAATTTGCATATTTTTTGCATTTCAAATCATTAGCATTACATTTTGACAACACCACTAGGGACTTGTCCCTTATCTAACTTCATTTGTATGCTTTTGTGCCTAGGAGTATTTTTTGCGTGATTGGTTTTATGAGTTCTAAAGTTGGTTTAATGCATTGAATTTTTATACATTCTTTTGGAGTTAAAATGGATTGCATAGTTTGCGTCTGAAGTGATTGAAAAACAAAATTTGGCATATAACACTTGATACTTTGTTGACAATTTTTTAAGTGTTTCTATGAGCATTTAAGAAACACTTGTATGAAATTACGTAAAACTATACCAAATTCGTGTAGTTGTACAATTTATATTGTATGAAAAATCATACTATGCAACAAAAAACTAATAGAAGGTAAGTATAAATAGTGTTTTCTCTAGCATATATATAATTTTTTTAACATGTATATGGATTTTTTATGTATATACATTGTGATATACTCATTGTTTGAGGTTTTTGAGATAACATATACTCACAAATATATATTTTATTTGTAGGAAGTATACATATCATAGGACATATATTCAAAACCATTCGACATATACATAGTCCCATAATTAGTCAATGGGCTTCCCTTATGGATTTGCCAGTCCACAACTAACAGAAAACCTGTCACGCTGCTAAACCATTATTTCACGCCGGTAAGCCATTTTTAGTTGCCAAATTTTAGGCGCTCATTTTGTAGTAGTTTTCACCTGGAAAATTGTCTCACAGTGGGAAAAACAACTTTCAAGAAGGAAAAACATTCCTTGTTCCATGCTTGAATACTAATTTTAATTTGCAACCTTGATATTCTCATTTAAAAGGCTACGAAAATCTTGTTTAAATCCTGATAATTGTATATTATTTTTCGCTTACTATGAATACATTGAAGCCCCAACGTAGGAAGAGTGGTTTTGTTTCGTCTCATTTTTAGAAATGTACTGCTTTGGTAGGATTTTATAATATTTTTCCTACAAACTTTGCCCATTATTTCTCAATGGTGATTTTTTTAAGGCAATTTGTATGCGGTTGGATCATTTATGTTGTGTTTTATTTTATTAAAAAATTATTTTGTTGTCAAATGTTAAATAAATGATATTAGGTTTCTGGTTTTATCTATGGTTGTTTATATATATGATATTATAGTAATATTTGATATTAGATCTATGTTTGTTTCTTCACGTAGAGACATTTTGAAGAATTATTTAGTATTGAATTGATATCAACTACTATAATTGTGGGAAAATCTATTTTCACATAGAATGAATAGTAGAGTTTGAACCATTTTCATAAATTATATTTTAAAAAACAAACGTCACAAGGCAAGAGATTGGTGTGACATAAAACAACTAAAATTTTAAAAGATTATGTCAAATAAGTGAAAAACAACTTGGTTTTTTAGATAGGTACACCCTCTCACATGGTTTGCCACTTGATTAGGACTCAATGATACAATTAGGTACCAATATGATTTTGATATTATTACATTCTTTTTCTTTTGAATTATACTAGATCGGATTGCTATTTTTACAATAAATGCAATATCACTAGATTGGATTCATTGGTGGTGCCATTGATTATCCTTATCCTATCTTGTTCTAATTGTGTATAATTTGATTTAAATTATCTTATCCTTATCTTATGTTCACTAATGTCGTGAGTTGCAAGCTTAAGCCATCATCTTAACCACTGATGGTAAGAGTGTAAGCATCATTTTGCAACTACAAATAACTTCAGTTTAGTTGTTAAGGATGATTTGTTGAATCATGTGGATCTTTGCTCTAGAAATTGATATGTTGTGCTTCATGAGACATGAATTCAGAATGCAGTTGAGATAGAGAAATAGATACAAACCTTGATAGCGGAGGTAAAGACCATCCTTAAAATAATAGGAGACATTAAAACAAATCCTTTTGCTTATGATACAACTTGGGTAGCCAAGGTTCCTACTATCGTCAAATATAATTGTCCTCAATTTCCTTAGGTGCTTTAATGGATTTTGTAAAACCAATTGAGCGATGGTTCTTGGGGCGAAGAATTATACTTCTTGAAATTTGACCCTTTTCTGGCCACTCTAGCCCGTGTTATTACCCCCACTCTCTGGGATACAAGAGATGCACAAGTGAAGAAAGGTTTGGAACTTTCTTAAGGTAGGGAGATTGGTTTTCATTAGTCTCATTTAAAAAAAAATGCTGCTACGATAGAGCTTCTTAAACTTTTCTTACAAACTCTACCCATTTTTTCTCATCGAATTGTCAACAACATGAAACAGTTTTTGTAGAATCTTGAGGTAAGTCACTTGCCATGGTTTTAGGGAGTTTTTTTTGGAATTTGTTAGCAGTTATCATTTATTTTTTGTGTTTTATTTCATTCTAAAATAATTCTGTTATTATTTGTTAAATGAAGGCATGGATCTTTGAAAAGTTGTCTCACGCAAGGAAAACACAGCTACTAGACAATTGAAATATGAACCTCGACCTGCACCTAGAAATAAAATTTAACTCACTTGAGAAATATTTTCATTTATAAGGTTGCAAAAAATCTTGTTGGGTATTTGACCAAGGGAAGAAGTGTTAAACCCTAAACTTTGATGTGTATATATAAACAAATCAGTCAAAACTTCATTCATATTAGTAGAGAATGTATTGTTGTTGGTGTAAGTTGAATCATTATTGCATTTAGACAATTTGTAATTCGATATTAGAGATGAAAAAATCATTACAAAGTAGAATTTGTTATATTTTTTTATTATGTCATTCACAAAATCCAAATTCTATGAGATGCAATAAATAGGTGATATATTGAACTTTGGGAAATTTTGATAGAATGAATACCCCTCATCCAAGGTTCATGTTCTTGTATTGGAAAGGTAAAAATGATTTTATAGGCTTGATATGAAATCCTCCAACCAAAAGAAAAAAAAATACTTTCTTAATAATTAAAATTAAATATTTAACATATTTTACTTTCTTAATATTTACTAATTAATCTTCAGAGGTGTTTGGTGGAGCTTGGAAAATCCATGGCTATTTTTGAAAATTTGAGGCCTTTGATGTTTTGAAATTCCTCAATTGTATTCAAATTAGGGTTTTGATTCTGCACTGTTAATGCTTCCTAAACTCTTCTACCTGTAAAACCCTGAACCCTATTTAGAGGATGCACTTTTATTCTAAAATGATGTTGACCTATTCTAGCCAATTCCTAGTTGTTAAGTTGCAACCTTATGTCTAGGTTGTCATTTTGTTGATCAACCACTTGTTCCCTTTTGTTGATTGTGTCCTTGTGTCTTTGAAAATTGGATAAGTATGAAGTGTGTTGGGATTTTGACAAGTTTTAAAACCTACATTGGGTTCCTCCTTGGTTTTCAAAACGTTTCATTTTTCGATCAATAATGTAATTCAGTGTCAGTGTTTGTATCAGTTTCAAAACCTTTCATTTTTTTGACAATGTTCAACCTTCACCTTTTCCTTGTTAAAACTAAACCATTCCATTACCTAGGCATGTCCCCCTTGGGCAGGTGCATGGAAATGGGTAGCAATTTCATGGACAACTTACTTTTTCATCCTGAAATAGCAAAAATGTGAACGCGTTATAGTAAATCGCTCTCGCGTTATGGCTTGGTAATGATCGAGCCTAGGCTCAGTCATTACCAAGCCTAACGTGGGTGTTTTAAAATGCGAGTGCGTTATAACACGCTCGCGTTATGGTTTAAAATTTCAAAAAATGCACGCATTTGGAGTTCAAAAATATGCATTTTTTGAAATAAAAAAAACATTTTCAAAACATGAGCGCGTTATTTTGGTCTACATTGAAAATATTTTATTATCTTTTTCTTGTCTCTTTCTTCTTGTTATCTTTTAGGGAAACTATATACATGAAATAAACATTTAAGTATAAGTTATAAACTATATAACTTAAAGTATAAGAAAGTAAATGTCCATATATAAATGTCAACTTATACTTTCAAGATGTTTGAGAGTGGTTTCAAATCTCTAGGAGTTATAATTCAAATTCTAGTTTTTGGAAAATCTTTAAAATTTCAGAATTAGTCAAATTTCAGTAATCAGCATGTCGAATTTTAGTAATCAGGAGGTCATATTTTAGTAGTCAACAAGTTCTATCATTTATCTCTCTCACTCTCTCCTTCTCTCTACTCTTTATCTCTCCACTCCCTCTCTCTCTCCCTTCCTCCCTCTCTCCCCTCTCTCTCTTCTAGTTTTTGGAAGATCTCACAAATTTCAAACTTAGTCAAATTTCAATAATCAGGAGGTCAAATTTCAGTAATCAAAAAATTGTATTATTTCTCTCTCTATCTCACTCATTTTTATCCCTTACACTCTAGACCTCTCTCTCACTATCTCTATCCCTTTTTCTGACTCTCTCTCTCCCTTGATCTCAAGAAATCTCTCTCTCTCTCTCTCTCCCTCTAATTCTCTCTACCTCACTTATCTCTCCCTCTCTCCCACCTTCCCTCTCTACTTGTCTCTATCTCCCTCCCCCCCTCTCTCTCTCTACCTACCTACCTTTCCCTCCATCACGCCCTACCCCTCTCTCTATTTCTCTCTAGCAAACCTCTCTCTCACCTCCCTCCTCTCCCTCCATACTTCTCTCTCCCTCTCTTCTTCCCTATCTACTCTTTATCTCCCATCTCTCTTTACCTACCTCTACATCCATCAAACCTTACCACTCTCTCTACACCTCTCTCCCTCCCTCCCTCATTCCCTCTCTACTTCTCTCTATCTCACCTCTCTCTCTACCTCTCCTTCCATCTCTACTTATCTTTATCTCCTCTCTCCCTCTCTCTACCTACCTCTCCTTCAAACACTCTTTATTTCTCTCTATCTCACCTCTCTCTCCCTCACTACATCTCTCTCCCTCTCTCCCTCCCTGTCTACATATATATATCCCCTCTCCCTCTCTACCTAGCTCTCCATCCATCACAACCTACCACTCTCTCTCCATTACTCTCTATCTAAACTCCCACTCTCTCCATCCATACCTCTCCCTCTCCTTCCCTCTCTACTCTCTACCTCTCTAATCCTTCTCTACCTACTTTTCCATCCATCACTCCTTAACATTCTCTCTACACCTCTCTATATTGCTTCTCTCCCTCCCTCCCTCATTCCCTCTCTACTCTCTCTCTACCTCTCCTTCCCTCTCTAATTATCTTTATCTCCCCTATCCCTCTCTCTCTCTCACTAGATGTCTCCCTCCCTACCTTTTCCCCTATCTACTCTCTATCTCTCCTCTCCCTCCCTCTACCTCTCTCTCTCACTCTCTCTCACTCCTCCCTTACCCTCTTTCTCTCTCACTCTCTCCTCTTTATCTCACCATTCTCTCTTTCCCTCTTTGTAACTCTCCACTTCTCTATATGTCACCATTCTCTCTCTACATATCTTTATCTCACCTATCCCTCTTTACCTCTCCCTTCCTCCCCTCTCTCACCCACCCTCCCTCCTTCCCTCTATCTCTATCTCTCTCTACTTCTCTCTATCTCACCTATCCCTCTCTAGCTGCATATCCCTCCATCACTCCCTACCACACTCTCTCTATTGCTCTCTATCTCACCTCTCTCTCACCTCCCTCTCTCCCCCTCCATACCTCTCCCTCTACTTCCCTCTCTACTCTCTATCTCCCTAGTACCTCTCTACCTACCTCTCCATCCATCACTCCCCACCACTCTCTCTATACCTCTCTATATCGATTCTCTCCCTCCCTTATTCTCTCTCTACTTCTCTCTACCTCTATGTCTTTCTCTAATTATCTTTATCTCCCCTAGCCCTCTCTCTCTCACTAGATATCTCTCTCCCTACCTTTTCCCCTATCTACTCTCTATCTCTCCTCTCCCTCCCTCTACCTCTCTCTCTCACTCTCTCTCACTCCTCCCTCACCCTCTTTCTCTCTCACTCTCTCCTCTCTATCTCACCATTCTCTCTTTCCCTCTCTATAACTCTCTCCTTCTCTATATGTCACCATTATCTCTCTACTTATCTTTATCTCACATATCCCTCTTTACCTCTCCCTTCCTCCCCTCTCTTGCCCACCCTCCCTCCTTCCCTCTATCTCTATCTCTCTCTACTTCTCTCTATCTCACCTATCCCTCTCTACCTGCATATCCCTCTATCACTCCCTACCAAACTCTCTTTATTTCTCTCTATCTCACCTCTCCTCCCTCTCTCCCCCTCCATACCTCTCCCTCCATCTATACTTCCTTATCTACTCTTTATCTCTCATGTATCTCTACCTCTCCTTCCCTCTCTACTTATCTTTATCTCCTCTTTCCCCCCCAACCTCTCTCTCTCTCCCCAGTCCCTCCCTCCCCCTATGAGGGTGTAGAGTGTAAGGTTTAGTGTTTAAGGTATAGGGTTGAGGTTATAGGGTTAATTGTATATGGAATAAGGTTTAGGGTTTAGGATATTAGGTATAAAGTTGAGGATATATGGTATAGGGATGATGGATGAGGGTTTAGGGTTTAAGGTATAGGGTTGAGGGTTGGGGGATAGTGTTTAGGGTTGAGGGTATAATGTTAAGTGTATAGGGTATATGGATTATGGTTTAGGATATTGGGTATATAGTTGAGGGTATTGGGTTGAAGATATTAGGTTTAGGGTTGATGGTTTAGGTTTTAGGATTTATGTACAAGTTTAAGAGTTGAGGGTTGAGGTATAATGTTCAGGGTTCCGGGTATGAGGTTAAGTGTATAGGGTATAGGGATTAGGGTTTAGGTTGTAGGGTTAAGGGTATAAGGTATAGGGTTAAGACTTGAGATTGTAGGGTTTTCCATTTAAGTATAGGGTTGAGGGATAATTTTTATGGTTTAGCATATAAGGTTGAGGATGTAGGGTAAAGAGATGAGGCTTGAGGGTTGAGGGATAATGTTCAAGGTTGAGGGTATAGGGCTAATTGTATAGGGTATAGGGATTAGGGTTTAGAATAATGGGTATAGGGTTGAGG